>CM031967.1:20633723-20644131 GCA_018749465.1 Paracanthobrama guichenoti | reverse complement strand
AAGGCTCGCACTCACAGGAAGACGGCAGAGCTCAGTGTTTTGACTGAATAATAAGGTTTATTTTTCGCAAAGCCTTATAGTTAGCCACCTGAACATTTTCCATATATGGCTCGAGTCTCATTGTCATTATAGGAAGGAGCACGTGCAGGACGTTTTTTTATTATTTCTTTTTTTGAGGTCTGAAAAAGATAGGATATAGGGCATTAGAGCAACAGCAGGGTGAATAAAAGACTTTATTTTCATTTCAGGGAAAACTATCCGTTTAAGCTTTTTCTTTGTTAAAGTCTCCGCAGCTAGTTACTTGAATAGCTAATTCAAATTTATTTATCTGCAACATTATGTTGTATACTTAGTTTTGCACAAAATTTTTTCTCAAAACTACATATAACGTTTCTTTCTTTCTTTAAAAAAAAAAAAAATACATTTAGCAGTTGGGTTTTCCTTAAGGTCTATGTAACCTGTTCTGAAATGGTTCTATTATAATTTAAATATCACAATATATATTTCGTTATCGCAAGAAGCTGGAATGTATAACGCAATATGGATTTTAGGGCATATCGCCTATCCCTAGTGGCTGCTATGAGAGACTTGTTGCACTTTGCAGTAATCTAGATCAATATTAGAATATCATATTAATAAAAGCTGGATGACTAAATGACTGTTGCTAAATGACATGCAATTAATTTTTAAATATATTGTATGATGGAGAAATCTCTCTCTGATGTTAGCCACTTGACAAAATAGTGTTGTCTCTGAGATGTGGTAGAAACATGGTATTCGTGGTAAAACAAGGGATTCAAACAATAAGACTAACCGTGTTGAGCTGTATAATAATAATTTGTTTTCTTTTGATAAATGTATCCAGTTGCTAACATATTTCATGAAACACATAATATATTTAAAGTCTCTTTGTTGTTTCCATGGTTTCTGTGGAAGTGAAGTGAAACCCTGTTTTACATTTATACTGGTTCATTTCTGAAAAATGTAGGGCATGGATTGATTTTATAGTTTGGGAATAGATTGGATGGTAAAAACTGGGCATTACATACCAGAAAGGAGCCAGATGTGACGCAAACCATGAATTATTGCACCAGAGGATGGTCACAACGCACTCGTGCCGCACGTGAGAACTGTCACGTTACGAACACTCACAATATCTGTTCACCTGGAGCTGAATGCATAGACATGCAACCGCATACATCACATGCTCTTTATTCCCACCAGCAAAAAGATACAGAGGTCCTTCACCCCACTGAGGGTCAAAATGTCACTGTGTTCCCAGCACAAAAGGATCATCTTCCGTCTTTTAGTGCTTTGAAGACACGTACACTCATTATTCCACATCTGTCTTGCTGTGGTTTGTGACGTACATGACTTTTCACTTCATTGTCATCCTCATCATCATCAAAGAGAGAGCAGCAATCCCCAGATCCACAGAGAATAGACTACCGAATATGTTTTTTGTGTGTGTGAACTCATTTAAACACTTCCTTTAATCGAAGACGCACAAATGAGTATGACTATTTATGAAATACCGTACTACTTCAGCACTATTTCTGCAGTTTGTATATGTCAGGGTTCTGTTATGTTTCGTTGTGTTTCCTTTATAACGACATAACTCACTAATTAACTCTCATAGTACGATGGCAGGGAAAGAATTAATGATTGTGGCATTAAAGTCATGTGACTGTGGTGTAGTTTGTTTGTAGCCTACGTTTAGCTTTTTACTTCTGGCGATTTTATTTAGGCTTTAAATTTCATAAAGTCATGTTAATTTGTGAAAATTATTATGATGAACAAAAAGAGTAAGAACCATAAACTTTTGTTGGTCAAAAAGCTTATTTTCTTTAATAATAAAAAAAAAAAATTATTGTGGTTTTGTCAAGGGAACCAGGGTGATGCTAAATTACAGGCTGGCCTTAAATACATTATCACCGCAGAACTCTATAATACTAAAATTGTATGCAAATACTACAGTTACTACTAATACTTAGTACTAGTACTAGTTTTGTTTTTTTGGTTTTTTTTCAGTTTGGTGTCATATCCTTGTATTGGGACAGAAAAGAAAGCAATTTTACCTGAAAATAATAATAGTAAAAATATCAAATTAAATAAAAAAAACTATGACAGATTCTTGTACCTTCTGGGTTTCAAAGGCCTCACGGAGCCTCAGGTAGTTTGTTAGAGCTCTCATAGCGATTGGTAGCCTGCCAATGACCTTCAGATCGATGGGGCGTCTGTGTGCTGAAGTGATGAAGGTGTTCATCCACCAGTATGTGCTTTTGGACAGCAGGTTTACAAACGGCTGCAGAAATCGAACCCCCAGGTCCTGTAAATCCTCCGGGGGCTTCACTTCTGGGGCGTATGCAAAACACATATATCGCTGTAGAAAAACACAAGAAAACCTTGTCAAAATTGTTGCATAAATTGTACACAAAAGATAATTCCAATTCAAAACAATGTTTCTAATCTAAACATTGAAGAACAGAAATTAAAGGGGTCATGATGACAAATCTTAAAGTCTTTGTACCATTAAAACATTTCATAGCTTAAACATCATCCTTATTATAAATAAAGCATTTATTTAATCAAGCTCCAAAAATGGCTTGTTTGGACATTCAGTGATTTGTGACATCACACGGATAAATATATTTGCATATATCTGCATATATTTGCAAATAATACACTGAATACAGGATAGAGATGCGTGTTCAGTTTCCGAAATGTTCCACACGCTTGAGCAAAAATGTTATATATAGAAATACGGTGCACTCGTATTATTATGAATAGATATTCCCATATGATCCCATATGAATGGGAGAAAGTGCAACGCCAAATATGGCGGAATAAGTCCCTCCTTCAAAATAAGAGCCAATCTCCGTTTTTTTTTTTTCTCTCTCCCCTCTCTCGTCTTTGTCATTCCTTGTGCTTCAGTCTCCTTTTCTCTTGTCTCGTCTGTCTTTACCTCCAGGTGCTGCGGCCGCTGAGTAGAGCGCAGTCTCGTCGGTACCCCCCAGCCTGCAAGGGGCGATGGGGGTATGTGACAAGCAGGGCGTGATTGAAGATGAGCGCCAGCTGTGTGTCACGCCGGTCTCGAATCCTCTCTGCGTTTTACTTTCAGTTTGTTTATTTTAGATTAAAGTCTTTAAACATTCGCCGGGTTCCACCTCCTTCTTCCCATAACAACATACTCTGTTACATGTAGCTATTGACTCTGCAGAAAATTGGAGACTTCTGCGCACTGTGCCCCTCAGCATGTGCTGACCCCACTGTGACCCATTCTTTCACAAATGTTTGTAGAAGTGTCTGCATGCCAGGTGCTTGATTTTATACACCTGTGGCCATGGAAGTGATTGGAACACCTGAATTCAATGATTTGGAGGGGTGTCCCAATACTTTTGGCTATATAGTGTATGTGATCCATATTATCATAAAATCATAACACAGCTCTCTGCACACTGCAATTATTATGAGATGCATTGTCATTTGTCATAATAAAACATAATACTTATGTCTATAAAATGTCAGTCATATAGATTCAAAAGACCATATTTATGCAGCTTGAACATTCTACCAAATATCTCCTTTTGTGCTCCACAAAAAAAGCTGGAAAGACATGAGGGAGAGTAAAGAGTCTGTACTCGGACTGATAAAACTTTAAAGCCCAGATTACAGATAGGATTGCATTCAGAGCTTCCCAAACTCCCTGTGGTCTGTCAGGATGATAAAGCAGACTTGAGCAGACTTTTGTATTATCCGAGACTGCAGTATAAGTATATAGCAAGAAAATCACAGTCATAGGCTGAAGAATATTAATGGAGAATCAATGACCAAGAATACAAATCACAGACACACAATCATTACCCTCGTTGTGATGACATTAATCTCCACGGCCAACAGCAGACCGTATAGCAGGGTCAGCAAGCCTGTGATTCCGAACCGCAGCTGCCTCAGGCCGATCCCATGCTCTGTGTACTTGGCAAACTTGATTGTTTTAGAGACAAATGCCAGAACCCAGTAAATGAGCAAAGCTGCGAAAGAAAATTAAAACATTGACAGTAAATATAATCATATATGACATTACATTCTCTACACACATTAATACTAAAGGCATCAGGCTTTGCTGGTTTCGATCAGCATGCAAAACTTTAAAGGCCCACTGAAATGCCTTGAAACGAGCAGAGTTATTCATTGTGGTGATGTAAATTCCATTGAAACAGGAAGATTGGGCCTTTTAAAAAATAGCCAATAGCGGATTAGTTATATCAAAGCAAATCAGTGAACGTAATCATGCTGAGGATGTGTAGTTTGAAAAGTGTGTAAGCTATGTTGGTGTTATCTCTTCTAGTCGTCAGTGTGGTTTCTAATGCAAAGTCTGTCTAACCAATTTCTAATCCAAATCACCTCCATATTGCTTTAAAATGCAGCATTGTAGATCAATGGTCTACAGAATTTAAATGGGTCTGATACGTTATTTTGTGTTCTACGTCGACTTGCACACATGATCAGCTCTGTGCTACAGTGTCTCTGGACCGGAGCAGACTGTGCGCGCTACGCGTGACACTAACGTGAAACCAGACTACATTTGCCCCAATGGAAAGCATATTTACACTCTCTGAATCGTCCCCTATCCCCTATATAGTGCCCCATGTGCCATTCACTATGTAGAATATAGTAAAGTGTGAACAAGTGACCGATTTTAGCCGCAGCTTCAGCGTCTATTTATAATGTAGGGGCGGGGCTTCAGATTCTAGAGCATTTGATTGGACAGAGAATCTGATGAAAAGCTGAAGAGAACCTGAAGTGCAGAGTGATGTCATCAAAACCATTGATCCATATTGGCGGAAGTGAAAGACTAAGTTTTGAAGGCTTATATCTTCTAAATGCGAATTTCGTCATTGTTTTGGAGCACACTTGCTTATAAATAACAGTAAGGCTAACATATTTATACTAAAAGCCAAAAAACTTCAATTTTGATTCCATGGGGACTTTAAAGTGCCCTTATTATGCTATTTAAAGGTTCCTAATTTTGTTTTGGAGTCCCCTACAATAGGTTTACATACATCCAAGGTCAATGTCAACAAGCCTTCATTTTCTTATAATATACATTGCAGCATCAGCTCTTTTCTCACAGTGTTTAAAACTGTTCGATAAAGGATTCTGTCTCTCTAAACCCCACCTTTCTGAGAGCTTCCTCTGTTCTGATTGGTCAGAGAAATCAAAGCATATCTGAAAACAGCGTCTTCTTGATCTGTCGACAACATGAACCAAACTCTTCCAGGCCTCAGCTACAACTACAGGTTTGAGGCTCAAAGTAGAGTAGTTCACCGGCAGCCAATGAAGACCATAGGCTGGCATTATGCAAATGTCTTACAAACCTACATAGGTTTGTGCAGGAAGTAAGACTGGAATTACTGATGACTCCTTGCAAGCAGTTCCAAATTGGTTCTTCCTTTTGGGAGACAAAAACTTCATTTATCTGCACTTTGATATTTGAAACTTTGCAGACCTTTACAAAAAAGCTGTATTACACACTACATGAAAGTTAATATCCGCAAAAAGCACAATAGGGGCATTTTAAAATGGCTTCTCACTCCAGATGCTCAATGACAGGATGATAAATAAGGTTAGAGTCTATTAAAGAGGATATTACAGTCGAGGAATGTGATTGTAGGGCTGAAACTTCAATCTCTTGAGAACTATTTCAAGTCATTGTAACAAACTATTTTTTTTTTTTCCTGGAAATGAAATTGTAGGTGGAAAATAGCATTGAACCATCAAGGGCACCAAGTCTGTAGTACTGCAATGCAGTCGGCTTTCTAGAAACACAGGATCTGTGTGAATGTAGCTGTTGCAATTCAAATATTTTTCCAAAGTATTCATATTTATCATTAAAATTGCTATAACATCCATATTAATCATGCTTTACATCACTCTTTAAAAAGTAATTTGCTTTATGAAAGAAATGTGCATGCCACACCTAAATAACAGTAAAGTCAATCCTTAAAAAGCAAAAGACACTATAAATTCGACACATACTAATCAGTAGTTTGGGGAAGTTGGAGGTCTCTATGTTGTGGTAGTAGATGATTGATGTGATGGCAGCCATGAAGGCCAAACATGATGGCATATAGAGGTGCAGGTGAACCGACTGATTAAACCTGAGAAAGAGAGAGACAGTATTAGACATACATCGGCATTTCCAATTTCAAAATAACTCCAAATAACTACAAATTGGGCCTATGACTAGGGCATGTTCTTGACAGGCTTAATGAGATTCACACAGACTGACAGACAGACAAACAGACAGATAGAGCTCACCCATCGGACACGATGCCCTCGGCTATTTCACACACAATGACGAAGAGCAGGATGAAGGTGAGGATCCAGCGGAGGTTGTGTCCGGGGAAATGCAGCCAAGTGCTGTGATGGATGTGCACCTTGGAGCTCTGACTCCCCCAGCCTACAATACAATGATTGAATATCTGTACATGGCTTACAGCAATATATTTTTCTCTGTCAGGAAGTGATGTTAACTATCCTTGAGGTATAAATTGTTTGTCCATATATCATCATCTCGACTAAAGAACATCACATACATATGGCAGGTGCTTTTATGCAAAGTGAGAAATCTGTAACTTGTTAAATGGGCAAATTACCATGCAGCAATGGAAAAAGTTGTTCCATGTCTCAAAAACAATCTGTCTGAGTTATTGCAATAATACTGGGACATATTTTGCCCTTGATATCCAGGAGAACTGGATATTAGAGATATGGGGAAGCTGGTTCAAAACAAACAAAGCAAATGTAATGCATATTAAAACTGATTTAAGCACTTTTTTTTGGAATATCACGCATACATTGTCCATATAAGATGGGAATTGTATGGAATTTAATGATACTCTTTCACTAACAGTTCCATTAATAATTTTTTGGTAACGTATTGCATTTGTTCTGTTGAGATTCCAACAGAACAGATAACAAATGTTAAATACTTTTAACATTATTTTCAAAAGTATTGTAAACAGACTGCTCCAACTTATTCACGCGTGTTTTTGATTAACTAAAAAGAAACCATAAGAGATATTTATTCTGGAATCGGACCATCAGTATACACTAGGCACTGTATATATTTTGCAACATTTCAGCTGTCAGTGGGAGTAAAGTTGTGAAGACCATAATTTCTGAATTATACGTGTTATCGGTTGGCAAGCCTAATCTCTGTATTCACAGATATCACTGAAATAGTGTCAAGTTTGGTTTTGGGTTTTGGTCATGTTTCATGTTTTTTATTTTGTAATTCTCATAGTCATGTTTCCTGCATCCTGTTTGTCATGTGCTTCCCTTGTTCCGCATGTTAGCCTGTTAGATGTGTCATCTTCTGATTGGTTGTTCAGGTCATGTGTTTCTCAGTTATTGGTTCATGGTTTGATTGTTTGACAGGTGTTAGTGATGGAAAGTTCTCTGTTCTTTCGGACAGTTCGTTTCAATGATCCAGTTCAAAAAACCGGATCACCGGTTTTTTTATGTACTCACGTAATGAAGTCATTTCTATCATCCCGGCGGATGAAAATACATTCGAACACATTCATATAAAGTAATTTGTAATCATAACTTAGTATAACAATAATAATAATTATCGTCATCATCATCTTGGATAAGTTCCTACATTTACGTTTGGCAAAAGCACTCAATACAGCCACTGTCGTGCAAACGCGGATGTTTTACACAGATTAAATAAATTGACATTAACATAACACAAACTTACACAAGTCCTCGGTTCACCCGTGCTCATATAATCAGCACAGCATCAGTGGTCCGAGAGAAACAGCATCAGCTGTCTGAGAGAAACAGTTCGGTCCAGATGGTGCTATCACGTATGCTCAGTCTATCAGCTCATTGGTTCTCAGTATAGAACATGTCCGAAAGATCGGACGTGTCCGAAAGAAACAGTTCTCGATTCTGTACTGGTGATCCGAGAACCGCTGCAACCCGTTCCTGACTCGAGAACTGCTGTATCAGTGTATGCTGAGCTGAGAACTGTTGCAACCTAGTCTATATCAAAACTACTGTTTTGATTAATACATTTTAAGATTTATATCAACATATTTAGAAATTAAATAAGCTGATCCTTAAAATATAATTATTGATAAAACAAATATGTTTGACCATTTTACAATCCATGCATTGTGTTTCCAAACTTTAAAATTATACAGTGATAAGACAGCAATTATGTGATGAACATGTTTCAAATGTGATTAATTTTATACACTTGAAACCTGCATTCGTCCCTCTGAACAAATGGCATGCATGTTCAGCTCATCGGCTCATTGGTTCTCAGTATCGGACGTGTTCGAAAGATCGAACGTGTCCGAAAGAAACAGTTCTCAGTTCGGATTGGAGAACTGTTAACTTGAGAACCGCTGTACGTTCGGTAGTACACGTGCATGCTCAGTATCAGCTGCTCGTGAGTTCTCATCAGTTCTCTCAGCACAACATGTCTCAGTTCAGTGAACTGTTGGAGTTACTAGAGTGTCTACTAGTCACTGTCACTCGTGTCAGAAAGTGAGTAACTTTAGTAACTTGTGGATTAGCGCTGATTTGAGACGCAAACTGTTTAGAACGATTCATTCCGATTTTGGTGAACTTCACAAACCGGACATCACTAACAGGTGTGCCTTGTTAGTCATTAGTCTTTTGGTGCGTCCCAATTCGCATACTATCCGTCCTAAATACTATTTGAAAATAGAATTAGTGCGTCCCAAATAGAATAGAATAGAATAGAATAGAATAGAATAGAATAGAATAGAATTCGAAGTGCAGATCTGTGCACACTCTAACGGCTAATATTGCCCACAACCCATTGCGAGTTGGATGAGGATTCGATTAGAACTACAAACACGGATAAAAAGTGCTAAAAAACTACAAACATCTACAAACATAGGTGTGAGTCCGATGGTTAAGTAGAGAGGTTTTGATAAAGGGGTTTGAGTGATTAATAATCAGTATCTAACTTGATGAAAATATATTTATTTAATATTATCCACATTATATTTAATCTGCAACAGCATTGAGAACTTTTGTAATGATATGTTTGGCCATTAAAGGATAAGTTCACTTGAAAAAATAAAAATGTATATACTTTTTAACCACAAATGCGTGACTTCGGTGTTGTGATTCTTCACGGTGTATGACGTCATCACGTCGGAAAGGTCACATCCGTGACCTACGTGGTAGTACCGACCCAATGTTAAAACAAACGTGCAAAGACTAAATCAAATGCCCTTCAGAAAAATAACGGATAAAACAACGATGTCGGATGATTTTGAAGTCGGAGGAGAACATGAGATGGAGTTTTAAGACACTGGGTCGGTACTTCCATGTACGTCACGGATGTGACCTTTCCGACGTGTTGATGTCATACCATGTTGACTTCATGATGCATGAAGAAGCACAACAGCGAAGTCATGCATTTGTGGTTAAAACGTATATACAATTAGTTTTTTTTCATGAAAATGGCCATTTCACTAGATAAGACCCTATTCCTCAGCTGGGATCGTGCAGAGCCTTTGAAGCCCTTCGAAGCCCTTTAAAACTGCATTGCTTTGGACCTTTGGTTGCAATTAAAATCCATTATGTGAAAAATGAGAAAAATCCTGGAATCCTGAATCGCAGAGCTGGTGCAAACATATCCATATCGATATGATCAGGTCAGAGGCTTTCTTAAAAAAAATGTACACCGCTGTTATATTGTGTGTTTTTGTTATTGAAAGAAAAGCATGCAGCACATATTCATCTAAATGGCGCTCTCAGCAGTGTGGATGGCATCAAAATGTTCATTAACAGTATAACCAGTGCTCGAAGTGGGGCGGTACTCACTGGTACATAGTACCGGCACTTCTACATTTTACTCTTAAGCGTACCTGCACTTTTTCACTACCCATTTGAATTCTATTGAGAATGTAGTAAAAGACTACGCAGAAAGCTGAACATGATCTAAAACAGCCACTAAAATGACTGATGAAAAGAGGGGAAAACATCATCCTGCAAGCTTTTTAAACTCATGATGACCACATTTACTAGAATTTATCATGTTCTATTGTATTTATTGTGTATTTATTGTATTTAATTGTAGTATTTTGACTAGTTGTAGAATTTATAATAGATAATCAGTTAAGGGAATAGATTTTTCACTAAAGATGTATATTACACCTGTGGCATGTTGTAGCTATAGTTTCTAACTATGTTGCTATTTTTCATAACAATTGCTATAGATAAAAAAAAGAAAGAAAAAAGTTAACATTGGCCTGCATGGTAATGAGGAACCGTCAATGCTTTGTAAATAAACCCTTATTGTAACAAATGCTATAGTTTAACAATTACAAGAACTATATATGTTTTACTATAT
>CM031967.1:20432967-20622631 GCA_018749465.1 Paracanthobrama guichenoti | reverse complement strand
TTTATTTATGTTTTGAATCATTCAGTCATTCATTTATTAAACTTATTTATTTATTCATTCAGTCAATCGTTTATTTGTTTTCATTCATTCATTCAATCAATCAATCATTCAATCAACCAATCAATCAATCAATCAATCAATCAATCAATCATTCAATCAATCAATCAATCAAATATTTCTTCAAATATTTTTTTATTTATTCATTCATTATCATTTGTTTTCATTCATTTTTATTATTATTATTATTTTACATTTTTTATTTATTCATTAATTCATTAATTCATTCTATCTATCATTTGTTTGTTTATGTATTTGATTATTTTTGATTTATGTTTTTAATATTTTTTTTAATCATTCAGTCTATCAATTATTTATTTATTCAAATTATTTATTTATTCATTAATTCAATTGTTTATGTTTTCAATCAATCAATCAATCAATCAATCAATCAATCAATCAATCAAACATTTCTTTATTTTTTCAGTAATTTATTTATTTATTCATTCATTCATTCCATCATTTGTTTATTTGTTTTCATTAATTTTTATTTATTATTTTATAAGTTTTCAATTATTTATTCATTCATTCCAATTTATTTATTTATTTATTTATTTATTTATTTATTTATTTATTTATTTATTTATTTAAGCTTTTAACACTTTTACTTCTCTTATAGTCTAGTGTCACTGGTTTATGTCACATGGAACTGAGCTTTTGTACATTTTCCAATACTCTCACATAAAGCAACTTTTAAACGGCTCTGAACACTATGAGAATACATATTATGATGTTTTATAAGTGCATGTTTTGTAAGTGAATTAACAGAATATTATATTACACCTCCTGCATTATTCCACTGATCTCCATGATCACGGGGCCATGGTGGGGTCTGAGGGAACAATGGCTATGTTGATGGGACGTGGGCTCTGCAGTGCTCAGCCACCAGCCGCACGCCGCCCCTCCACTGGCCTCCCAGCCGCTGGGGTTGCATGGGCAGGCGGCAGGGCTGCGGGTAAAGGCTTGAGCCCTGCAGCTGTCAGTTGGCACACTCCAACCTCACAGAGAAATGACAGCTTTTGTCAATGCCAGACGCCTGCTGGGGATGAGAGCGCCTTTAATCACAAACTAAGATGGAAGGAGGATATCGTGGTGGAGCTGTTATTTTACCGGCTTGCAACAAAAAGTTGTACTATGTAACTTTTGGCCCTCCAGCGGTTAAAGAAATAAAACTGCATGCATTTTGCAGAATAACGTTGTTTTGGTTGTGCTTGGCTCTGCGTGAGTGTGCAGATTAATATGATTATCCTACTGCTCATAAAACATTCATTGCAAGGCTTAAGAGATATAACCAGTTCAGATTGAAACTCAAGCTGAAGACGTTACCGTAGCTTTACCCATTAATAGACACTGTACTTCCAGCATAAATTCATAAATTCCAGCACAGCACTACAACAACCATAATGAAATGACCCTTCAGAATAGACTTCTCTGTTCGAGAGTGCATGGCTTTTGACTTTTTGCCTGCATATACTGTAAGAGGACTTAGAATAATGTTGAATTTCAACACAGTTTAGATTCTTCATTGTTCAAGTTTTGCTTAGGATCTTCTGCCATCTAGATTTTCTTAATTGCTCCAGATGGAAAAATCCAACCTGACACTCCTAGCCCACATCACAGGGCCACACAGCGCCTCTCTGCGTTGTGTTAATATTCTTAACTTGAGTTCATGTTACATGGTGGGGGTTTGGGGTGTATATGTGCTTCTTCCAAGAGCTGGATGCTGAGACAGGGCAATTACTGAAGCTAAAAATATGGCAGCATTTGTTTTAGTTAATGGCAAAGTTACACCCAAGGCCAAACTCCTATGGTAAAAAGCAGATAGAGTTTCCCTGCTGACCATGCTAGATGCCTGGCATACTGGAGTGAGAAGATGGGACGAGGGGAAGGGGGAGACCAGTCAGAAGTGTGGAGCCCCGTTATCTGCATTATATAATACAAAGATGTACTAAAAACAGAAAAGTTTTTTTCTTTTGCGTTTTTCGCACTCAGATGGCAATGTTGTCAAAACGATCCCCGTTCACACAGATACGCAAAAACATCTAAAAACAATATATTATTTATGCCAGGCCAGTAGTTGGCTATGTTACTTTGTAAAGAAGCACTATGTCCCAATAGACATTTACATTTATGCATTTGGCAACACTTTTATCCAAAGCGACTTACATTGCGTTCAAGGTACACATTTTTTTTACATTTTAGTCAGTTCTTGCTTTCCCTGGGAATTGAACCCATGACCTTGGCGTTGCTAGCGCCACACTCCTATTGTTTGAGCTACAGGAAAGACTGAACATGTAATGCATGCATATGTCAGCGTTTTCACAAATTCACATTTTTGTTGTTTACACGGAGACGATAATGGTATAGTTTTCAAAAACTTGCACTTTGAAACACTTTTTCAAAAGTTTGCATTTTCAGGCTGCCAAAACACTGGTGTCATGTAAATGAACAGCCTAAACACATTAAAAGTATACTTTCTGTGTGGCGTTTGCATGTTTTCCTTGTGTCACCATATATATACGTATATACACTATATTGCCAAAAGTATTGGGACACCCCTCCAAATCATTGAATTCAAGTGTCCCAATCACATCCATGGCCACAGGTGTATAAAATTAAGCAACTAGGCATGCAGACGCTTCTACAAACATTTGTGAAAGAATGGGTCGCTCTCAGGAGCTCAGTGAATTCAAGCGTGGTATGTAAGGCCATGTAAAATCACAGAGCGGGGTCAGTGCAAGCTGAGGCGCACAGTGCGCAGAACTCACCAACTTTCTGCAGAGTCGATAGCTACAGACCTCCAAACAGTGGTGTAAAGCATGCCGCCACTGGACTCTAGAGCAGTGGAGATGTGTTCTCTGGAGTGACTAATCACGCTTCTCTGTCTGGCAATCTGATGGAAGAGTCTGGGTTTGGCGGTTGCCAGAAGAACGGTACTTGCCTGACTGCATTGTGCCAAGTGTAACGTTTGGTGGAGGGGGGATTATGGTGTGTGGTTGTTTTTCAGGGGTTGGGCTTGGCCCCTTAGTACCAGTGAAAGGAACTCTTAATGCTTCAGCATACCAAGACATTTTGGACAATTTCATGCTCCCAACTTTGTGGGAACAGTTTGGGGATGGCCCCTTCCTGTTCTAACATGACTGTGCACCAGTGCACAAAGCAAGGTCCATAAAGACATGGATGAGTGAGTTTGATATGGAGGAACTTGACTGGCTTGCACAGAGTCCTGACCTCAACCTGATAGAACACCTTTGGGATGAATTAGAGCGGAGACTGCAAGTCAGGTCTTCTCGTCCAACATCAGTGCCTGACCTCACAAACGCGCTTCTAGATGAATGGTCAACAATTCCCATAAACACACTCCTAAACCTTGTGGAAATCCTTCTCAGAAGAGTTGAAGCTGCTATAGCTGCAAAGGGTGGGCCAACTCCATATTAAACCCTACGGATTAAGAATAGGATGGCATTAAAGTTCATGTGCATGTAAAGGCAGGTGTCCCAAAACTTTTGCCAATATACAATAGCATTCCAATAGTATACAAAGTGTAGTGCTGCAGTTTGAGTGGAAGAAGTAGATATTTTTGACTAGTCACGTCAGAAAAAGACAATTTGAGTGTTAGTCACTATGAAATCAAAATGGACAATTCTTCTTTTTCAAGTCCCCTTGTAGTCAATAATTGTATCTCTTAAAACTCATCTTTGATCACCAAAACAACATATTCAAATGTAGATTAGTTCAAGTGCTCTTGTAATCTTTAATCAAAATCACTTCCCCTCCCTCTTATAGAATCAGCTCTTCACTTCTCTGTGTTTACTGGCATGAAGGCGGGACAATGTCACTCACATGAGATCGACCAATAGCAATCGCCCTCCAGTTCACTCAGATATAAGTCACAAAAGGGAAGAAAAGACTATCACAACTTCTGTTTCATGCTGACTTTAAGGTAACTGCTGGTCAAGGATTGTGCTAGGGTGTTAATGAAGAGTGTCCATACATTGATGTGCACACACACACACACACACACACACACACACACACACACACACACACACACACACACACACACACACACACACTAGCGTATTTGAGGAGTGTGCCAGCAATACAGCCCTATTACCCCAAACACATTTGCTCGGTGCCTTATTTACTGATCCCACCATGCATTGCATCAGCACAAGCCACTATCCTGTTTCTCAAAAGTTGAAATATTCATCGCAGCATCTGTTTAATTAAAGCTCTGGATATAATCTCCCATGCCAAAGTTTGTAGATTTAGAGCTCCGCCACAAGTTATGCATTTTCGTCCCCCTCCTCTTTCTCTTTCTCTCTCGTTTTTTCTTGAATAGGAGTTCTTATCTAACAGTTGTTTTATTATTTATCCTCCTGGCATTAGGCTAACAGTTGCTGTTGGGCCCTCTGCTCCCCCCGGGCCCGTGTCGACACCTGCAGCTGTCATTTCTGCAGTCCCTACGGCTACCGCAGCCCTCGCGCTGGCACGCTCCACCCCCCGCTGCACACCCCCCTTCACCGATGGACCTCTTTGTAGGGCCCCTATCTGAAGAGCCCGAACCCGCTGCTACAGAAGGTCAAACATTCATGGATACTTACATGAGCTGCCTGACAGAATGAATGACATTCACACTTAACTTGAAGAAAGCCACTTGTCTAACGCGTAAAAAATCATTCACCTCATGTAGATGGAAAATATACCTCATTACAGTGTGTGTATTTTACCTTTTTACATATATTTTATCTATTATATTTACAATTAACACACACAGACTCACAGACACATACTAGAACTATACTAGATACTTTTTTTTTTTTTTTTTTTAGTTAGTTAATAAAAGTTAATGCTTTTATTCATCAAGGGCGCATTAAATTGATCAGTACTGACAGTAACCACATTTATAATGTTACAAAAGATTTCTATTTCAAATAAATTAAATTCTTTTGAACTTTCTGCTCATCAAAGAATCCTGGGGTGAAAAAATCACAAAAAAAAAGCAACACAACTGTTTTGAACATTGATAATAAATCATATGTATTATAAAAAAATAAAATTAAATAAATATATATATAATATATATATATATATATATATATATATATATATATATATATATATATATATATATATATATATATATATATATATATATATTATCTGGTCACAGTAATATAAAATAGCTAGCAGTGCATAAATATATATTTTAGATCTTTCTTTTTACTTGTCGTGTCCCAAATGATGCACTATACACTATGCACTTACAAACTCATTCGTGTATAGTGTATGATTTTTATAAGATGTTATGTTTATAAGATTTATTATTAAGATATATATATATATATATATACTTTATATGCACATGAACTTTAATCAAATCAAATCAAATCACCTTTATTTATATAGCGCTTTTAACAAGTCCAATTGTTTCAAAGCAGCTTCACATTGTTAAAAGTAAAATAATGCAACAGAATTTGTACAGCCGTTCTGGTGAAACGGTGATGTTATCCAGCTAATTTCAAGTATCATATAGCATCAATGCGGGCAGATCGGTAATATAGAAGAAATTTAGGTGTCCCCAACTGAGCAAGCCAAAAGCCAGAGGCAACGGTGGCAAGGAACCAAAACTCCTTCAGGGTCAGAATGGAGAAAAAAAACCTTGGGAGAAACCAGGCTCAGTCGGGGTGCCAGTTCTCCTCTGGCCGACGAACAAACAGTGTATGATTATAATTCTGGCAACATAGCAGGTCTTAATTCATATTAGGCAAATAGATATTTGTTAGATTATTCGAGAGATTGGAGTCGTCACGCCGAAGACGGGTTTAATGAGGATGTCGTGTCGATGCAGCATTTACGGGGGGAGTTTATTTGACATGTTCTCTGCAGACACTTCAGGGATGCGTTGGTCATGTCCAGGCGCTGGTCCACCATCTGATCTGGATACGGCCTGGATCTGGCTGACTGCAGTAAACCTCGGTATAAACAGAGAGACTAACATTAGCGTAGATGCCATTCTTCTTATGATGTAACGAGTACATCAGGTGTTATGGGAAGTGTTCCCGGTTCCGGCTGACCTAGTTAATGCAGCCTGACAATCATTTACTGATTTGAGTAATAGAAATTGATAATGTTTTATGTGTAAGCCATAGTAAAGAGATGCGTTTTTAGTCTAGATTTAAACTGACAGAGTGTGTCTGCTTCCTAAACAATGCTAGGAAGACTGTTCCAAAGTTTAGGCGCTAAATAGGAAAAGGATCGACCGCCTGCAGTTGATTTTGATATTCTATATTATCAACTGGCCAGAGTTTTGAGACCGCAATAGACGTGATGGAGTATAATGCGTTAAGAGTTCGCTCAAATACTGGGGAGCTAAACCATTTAGTGCTTTGTAAGTAATAAGCAAGATTTTAAAATTTATTCGATGTTTAATAGGAGCCAATGAAGTGTTGACAGAACCGGGCTAATATGGTCATACTTCCTTGTTCTAGTAAGAGCTCGAGCTGCTGCGTTTTGGACCAGCTGGAGTTTGTTTATTAAGTGAGCAGGGCAACCACCCAGTAAAGCATTACAGTAATCTAGCCTTGAGGTCATGAACGCATGAATTAACTGTTCAGCATTTTGCATCGAAAGGATGTGCCGTAATTTAGATATATTTTTAAGATGGTAGAATGCAGTTTTACAGATGTTAGAAACGTGGCTTTCAAATGAAAGATTGGTATCAAAGAGCACACCCAG
Organism: Paracanthobrama guichenoti; assembly: GCA_018749465.1. Taxonomy (NCBI): domain Eukaryota; kingdom Metazoa; phylum Chordata; class Actinopteri; order Cypriniformes; family Gobionidae; genus Paracanthobrama; species Paracanthobrama guichenoti. Next base: position 20,615,833 of record CM031967.1, on the reverse strand, counting down.
GTTCCTAACTGACGACGAGGACTTGACAGAGCAGCCATCGAGTGTTAGACAGTATTCTAGGTTACTACTTGCAGAGTTTTTTTGTCCAATAATTAAAAATTCAGTTTTTTCTGAATTAAGTTGCAGGAAATTACTAGACATCCAATGTTTTATATCAGCTATGCATTCCGTTAATCTTGTGAATTGGTAAGTTTCATCAGGGCGTGAAGAAATATAGAGCTGAGTATCGTCAGCATAACAGTGAAAACTAATGCCATGCTTCCTAATGATATCTCCCAGTGGTAGCATGTACAGGGTGAAGAGCAACGGTCCTAGCACCGAGCCCTGCGGTACTCCATACTGAACTTGTGATCGGTGTGACATCTCTTCATTTACTGCTACAAACTGATAACGGTCAGATAAGTATGATTTAAGCCATGCCAATGCAGTTCCACTAATGCCAACATAATTTTCGAGTCTATTCAAAAAAATGTTGTGGTCGATAGTATCGAATGCAGCGCTAAGATCGAGTAACACTAATAGAGAAATACAACCACGATCGGATGATAAGAGTAAATCATTTGTAACTCTGATGAGAGCAGTCTCAGTACTATGATACGGTCTAAATCCTGACTGGAAATCCTCACAGATACCATTTCTTTCTAAAAGGAACATAATTGTGAAGACACTGCCTTTTCCAGTATTTTTGACAGGAAAGGTAGATTTGAGATCGGCCTATAATTGACTAATTCTGTAGGATCAAGTTGAGGTTTTTTAATAAGTGGTTTGATAATAGCCAACTTAAACGTTTTCGGTACATATCCTAATAACAAAGATGAGTTAATGATATTAAGAAGAGGATCTATGACCTCTGGTAGCATCTCTTTTAATAGCCTAGTCGGTATAGGGTCGAGCATACATGTTGTTGATTTAGATGATTTAACGAGTTTAGCCAATTCTTCCTCTCCTATAGCAGTGAATGAATGTAATTTTTTCTCAGTGACACAACAATGCTCTGTCTCATGTGACACTATAGTAGACGGCTGCATGGTTATAATTTTCTTCCTAATATTATCGATCTTACACGTAAAGAAGTTCATAAAGTCATTACTGCTGTGCTGTTTACAACCATCAGAAGTATAAGCTTTATTTTTGGTTAACTTAGCCACTGTATCAAATAAATACCTAGGGTTGTGTTTGTTTTCTTCTAAGAGAGTCGAGAAATAAGCAGATCTAGCAGTTTTTACGGCCTTTCTGTATGCGATCATGCTCTCTTTCCATGAATTACGAAAAATCTCTAATTTTGTTTTCTTCCAGCTGCGCTCCATTTTTCTGGCTACTGTTTTAAGGGCCCGGGTGTGCTCATTGTACCATGGCGTTGGACTATTTTCTTTAATCTTCTTTAAGCGCCGGGGAGCAACTGTGTCTAAAGTTCTGGAAAAAAGAGAGTCAATAGTTTCTGTTGCAAAATCGAGTTCCTCTAGGCTGTCTGGGATGCTGAGGAGATGAAACTGATGAGGAAGATTATTTAAAAAGCAATTTTTAGTGGCGGCAGTGATAGTTCTGCCATATTTGAAGCGAGGGGACGGCTTTGCAGCCTTAGCTAAATTAAGTATACATGATACTAGGTAATGATCTGAGATGTCGTCGCTCTGCTGCAGAATTTCAACGGTATCAACATTTATTCCATGTGACAATATTAGGTCTAACGTATGATTAAGGCGATGAGTGGGTCCTGACACATGTTGCCTTACTCCAATAGAGTTTAGAATGTCTCTAAATGCTAATCCCAATGCGTCTTTTCATTATCTACATGGATATTAAAATCACCAACAATTAGTACTTTATCTGCAGCCAGTACTAACTCGGATAGAAAGTCAGCAAATTCTTTGATAAAGTCTGTATTGTGCCCTGGTGGCCTGTATACAGTAACCAACACAAATGTCAAACGGGATTTATCAATTACACTACATAATGCTACATAAAGCGCCAAAACTTCAAAAGAATTATATTTGAAACTAGACTTCTGAGTAATACTGAAGATATTATTATAAATTACAGCAACCCCTCCCCCTTTACCTTTCAGACGTGGCTCGTGTTTATAACAATAATCTTGGGGGGTGGACTCATTTAAAGTAATGTAGTCGTCAGGTTTTAGCCAGGTTTCTGTCAAACACAGCAAATCTAGATTATTATCTGTAATTATATCATTAACAATAAGTGCTTTTGGGGAAAGGGATCGAATATTCAGCAACCCAAGCTTTATCATTTGATCATCTGTATTATATCTGTTGTTTATTCGTTTGACATCAATTAAGTTTTTACTGTTGAATGGTCTTGATGTTTTTTGTATTTACTAATTCGGGAACAGACACAGTCTCTATGTGATAATATCTAGGTGAAAGAGTCTCTATGTGTTGGGATTTATCTGACTTCTGTAACGGGAGACAGCTAGCAGACGGTCGGGTAAGCCAGTCCGTCTGCTTCCTGACCTGGGCCCCAGTTAGTCAAGGTTTAGCTTTAAGACTATATGCCAAATTACTAGAGAGAAGAGCAGCACCACTCCAAGGAGGATGGATGCCGCCCTCTTCAACAGGTCAGGTCTGCCCCAAAAGCTTTTCCAATTGTCTATGAACCCTATGTTATTTTGCGGACACCACTTAGACAACCAGCCATTGAGTGATGATAGTCTGCTAAGTATCTCATCACTCCTTTTAACAGGAGCGGACCAGAACAAAAACTGCATCTGCCATCGTACTTGCAAGTTCACACACCTCTTTAATGTTAATTTTGGTGATCTCCGACTGGCGGAAGTCGAACATCGTTAGTGCCGACGTGAATAATAATCTTAGAGAATTTACGATTAGCTTTAGCCAGCACTTTTAAATTTGCTTTGATGTCAGGTGCTCTGGCTCCCGGTAAACATGTGACTATAGTGGCTGGTGTCTCTATTTTCACGTTCGTGTAATAGAATCACCAATAACTAGGGCACTTTTAACAGGATTCTCAGTGGGTGCGTCACTGAGTGGGGAGAACCTGTTTGATGTTCCAATCGGACGGAAGAGTGGTTTTTGATCCGCGACTATGCCGCCTGACCGTCACCCAAGTGCCCTGCTGCACGGGCTCTACAGCCGGAACCGAACAATGTACAACGTTCACTAAGCTAGTCGCATCCAGAGCAGTGTCTAAAGCTGTTACATTCTCACTACTCTCAAATAAAGTCTGGATGCGTGTCTCTAATTCTGAAATCTTCTCCGTCAGCCTGACTATCTCCTTACATTTATCACATGTGAAGCCCTGTTCGCCAACGGAGACAGATACACTAAACATGAAACATGCGGTGCAGGTGACAATGACTGGAGAAGAAGACATGGCTTACCGTATTTGTTGATTAATCCAACTTACCAAAGTTGTTTGATGGAGTCTATTTACTAATCCAACTCACCACAGTTGTTTAGTGAACTCAGAAAACAGGAAACCCGGGTGCAGAGATAGCAAGCTAACAGGCTAGCGAAAAGCTAACGTGTGATAGTGATTTAGATTAAAAGCTAGTGATGTCAGATTTAATGTGATAGGCAATGTTAGACAATATATAAAGATGAGTAGGTTATAATTAGCAGTTTAAACAACAGAGAATTATATCAAATAAAAATCCAAAAAGAGCAGAGCAGAGCACATGCGAGCACAGCAGCAGTAGCAAACAGGGTAGACAGGAGCAATCGAAGACAGGAGCAATCAATCCAAGAGACAGGACATCCCATTAATGACATCCCATTCTTAATCTGTAGGGTTTAATATGGAGTTGGCCCACCCGTTGCAGCTATAACAGCTTCAACTCTTTTGGGAAGGCTTTCCACAAGGTTTAGGAGTGTGGTTATGGGAATTTTTGACCATTCTTCTAGAAGCGCATTTGTGAGGTCAGGCACTGATGTTGGACGAGAAGGCCTGGATCGCAGTCTCCGCTCTAATTCATCCCAAAGGTGTTCTATCAGGTTGAGGTCAGGACTCTGTGCAGGCCAGTCAAGTTCCTCCACACCAAACTCACTCATCCATGTCTTTATGGACCTTGCTTTGTGCACTGGTGCACAGTCATGTTGGAACAGGAAGGGGCCATCCCCAAACTGTTCCCACAAAGTTGGGAGCATGAAATTGTCCAAAATGTCTTGGTATGCTGAAGCACTAAGAGTTCCTTTCACTGGAACTAAGGGGCCAAGCCCAACCCCTGAAAAACAACCCACACCGTTATCCCCCCTCCACCAAACTTTACACTTGGCACAATGCAGTGTATAAATAATAGTGTATAAATATATTGTCATTCAACATCGTTGGATAGCCCTGGCCCCTCTGCTACATAGAGTGTGATAGCCCCGCCCCCTCAGCTACGTAATTGAAGCTGCGACAGTTGAGTGCATGAAGTGTCCAACATTCTACACTTTGCTTTTCCGGTTAAATAAATGCATCATCCAGGTATTTAACGTACACTTTTTCTATTTGGAATTTTCAGTGTGAACACACTACTCACACTATTTATAATACAAAACATCATAGAATAGGGCATAATGACGTGAATTGGGACGCATGAACCTTATGTCGTCCACATGTGACTTTCCTTGAATTTTGAATAAACTGAATTAATAAAATTATTTTAAAATGTATTAATATAGTTTTAGGGCCAAACAGGGCAAATTAGCACGAGAGCGCAATTCCATAAAAGCGTCGATGGGAGTGGAAACTTAGTAACCCAACCTTAGTAAATCACCTTGCATGATTAATTTAAATCGTTTTGCGTATGAAAGGGAAACTCCTACAAATGCATATGCAATAAGTTCAACCACAAAAATAACCCTGTCCATGCCTTTTTAGCACTATTTCTTTAGTAAATCCTGACAGTATTTTTTAAGGCCAAAAGAGGGTTTGCGCTGGCGCAAGCTGTTGGTAAATCTGGCCCTTGATATGTAATTATCTGGTTAATTATATTGTATTTAACTCATTTGTATTTACATTTAGGGCCTGTTTACACCTGGTCACTTCATGCATTTTCTCTGATCGGATAGTTATGGTGTAAATGCCCTCCGAAACGCATTCGAGACGAATTTAAATCCGATCGCTCAAACCACTTCAGGAGGTGGTCTGGGCCACATTCCAGATGGAAGTGAACAAGTCTAAATGCATCTGGTTGTTGAATCTACATATGTACATTTTAACTGCTCCCAACGATGCTAAAAAATAAACGTGTGAGAGCGTGTTATAGGCTATATATGACAAGTTATATTCAGATATGACAGTGCTACAGCAGCACGCATAGCGGCAGACGAGCAGCTGAATAAAAGCCAACGCAAAAACTGCCACAAATAAAACCGAAAGTAAGTTGCAGACACTCAACACACAATCATCTTCATTAAAAGTAAAGAAACTAAATGATCTTACTAGTGCTGTTGCCGCGCTCTCTCCTACTGCGGTTTTGATTTTGAAATTAACTGATAATTAATAAAATGCAGCTCATATCTGTTGCTTTCGGTGATGTGAACTCATTAAATCTAGATATAGCGCGGAAATTGGAGATCGGATTTATATCTGCTTTGCAGAGACACATTTAAGTATAAATGAAATTGTTTTGATAAATCAGATAGCTATCTGATCTGTAAAAATGCATGAAGTGACCAGGTGTAAACAGGAATCTACATGCACTGTGTGTAACTTGGACACTATATTACCTAGAATTCTTTTGCATGATATAATGTAGCTGCAGCTACATTTGTTCATAGCCATGTTGGCTTCCACAAAGCACTATGAATGACTGGAGCACTTTCTGAAGAACATTTGTGGATTAAAGGCTAACTCTCTCTTGGACTGGAGTCTCGGACATCCGCAGGTATAGGGCTCTTGTTTCTGCAGCTGCCACTGGGCCTGAATTCCCTGGTGGAAATCCTTCGCTAGGAAATGTTTGGTTTTCCTGCACTGCTGTGTCTCCATCTGATCTCTGAAGACCTGTCAGCTGAGGTCAAAGGCAACTTCGGAAAGCTTGTGAAAATCTCTAATACAATAATAAAAATAATATATATATATATATATATATATATATATATATATATATATATATATATATATATATATATATATATATATATATATATATATATATATATATATATATATATATATATATATATATATATATATATATATATATATATATATATATATATATATATATATATAATTAACAATGTAAATATAAAACTTTCATTGTCATGTCCCTAACACAATTTATCCAACACTTGTAATGTTGTAAATGTTGAAAATTTCCTCTATCAAATCACTTCTGATTAAATTATATTTTGTATGTCAATACAGCAAATAGGTCTATATATACACTGTATATGATTGATCTGTAGCTACATTTTGTACAAGAAACCAAATTAGCACATTTAGCAAGGTTAGCTATGGCAAAGGGTTTCAGGCCATGAATAAATAAAGTGATTTGAGCATCTCCAAACCAGAAAGTAGTCAAATAAACATTAAGCAAGCTGCATGTGTGGGCACTAATAAAGTTTTCCACGTGTCAGTCAGGCACTGTCACTTACCATAAAAATAAAACATCCAGTAAAAATCGACCATTAGCCTCGACCTGGCCCTCACGAAAAGACAACAATGTCTTCTCACAGATGGTTTTCTACTCATTTAGAATTAACACACATAATCTACACTTGTCCAACTCAAAGTGGAGTATACACAAGTTTAATTTATCTTCTAGCAATGCTAATGCTACAACAGACCTTCCCAAAACAGGGAATTCATTTTATCCAGTCACTATAAAGTCTTTACAATCCTGAAATATAATCATGATAATCACTGAAATGTGATAAAAGGTCTTTAGATTTTACCCAGCTAACAAGGAAGGTTCTCAAAACTTTGGCTAATGTTTTAAGTTCTCTTTCTTCCAGAAAGAGCAAACATTCTTCCAGTAACATTAATAGAACATTCATTCAGAGTTATCTAGTTTAATGCTCTCAAAATATTTGACTTTGCAACTACATGTCAGTTATCGCTAATTAATTTGTAACTACATGTCAACTAACTCTTATTAGAGTATTAGTAGACTGTTAGGTCTAAAGACTGTCAGTGTCCTTGTATTCATAACTCAAACCAAAAGTACGTCTTACTCATCAAGCCACATGGGATTTCATGGTCAAACTTGAGGTAAGAACACAGACCACAAAACACATGGAGACGATCTCCTGCTCTCTGACAAACTGACCTTTGCATTTTTACAATAGATCGAAACTGAATTCTTCCATTCTTACCCAGATCCAGAAACGTAACCTTAATGACCGTACAGAAGCAATGATATGATGTTCTGGCATTCTTGTTCACTGAGTTGTACAGTATGTGCTGAAAGATGAAAACAGGTTTAGTAGAAACTATACTTTCAATAACAATGTCACATCCGTTTAGGTTTTGTTTTTACTTTAATGGAATTTATTTTGAAATTTTATTTTGACAATTTCATGCGATTTACTGTTTCCCCCGTGATCTTGTCATTTGGTGACACATGTCTTCTTTTCATTGGTTCTTTAGTTCATGTCCCATCTTCTTATTTGTTCATTGTTGTGTTATCTTGTTACCAGTTCTGTTATTTCATTGGTTCATGCTCATTAGATCAGTTTGTTCACTGGTTGTGATAGTCATGTGCTCGCCTTTATTATGTATTTAAGCCCTTATGTTTGCCTTGTGTAGTTGTCGAGTATTGAAGTACATACAATATGAAGTATATACAATATTCATGTCCATTATTTGGATTTTGGAGTATCACCAATATAATGCACTTGGGTTTGCTAAGCTATCATCCTCTTTGTCAGTCCCTTTGCTACACTTGCGCCAGGGGAATCATTCCCTCAAAGATTATGGCGGACTTTGCCATCAGGTGAGATTTCATGAGGTAGCTCTAAAAGACATTTTTCGAAATAGCTTAAATGAGTGGTTGAATTATCTGATGCCTGACAGTGATTTCCTGGGGACTCTTACTCGCCATATGGACTTTGACATTTTGTTGAGCGGCTCATCATTTACTGTGGGAAATGTAGATGAGGGACTCTGCAATTACACAGTACCGCCACGCCAGAGCGTCGTCACATCACGGAACCTCGTTACACCATGTCACAGCCGTCAAACCAGAGACTCGTTGGCACGGCCACCATGCCAGAGACTTGTTGCATCACGGCTGCCATGCCACAGCCTTGTCATGTCATGCCAGAGCCGTGTCAACATCACGGCCGTCACAGCAGAACCTCATCATGTCACGGCTGGTGCACCAGAGCCATGTCAACAATCACGGCCGTCACATCAGAGCCTCATATCACGGCGGTCACGCCAGAGCCTAGTCACGTCATGGCCACCACACCAGAGACTCGTCACATCATGCCAGAGCCGTGTCGACATCACAGCCGTCACACCAGAGCCTCATCACGTCATAAATGAGTGGTTGAATTATCTGATGCCTGACAGTGATTTCCTGGGGACTCTAGCTGGGTATATGGACTTTGACCTGTTGTTGAGCGGCTCATCATTTACTGTGGGAAATGTAGATGAGGGACTCTGCAATTCCCCAGTACCACCACTCCAGAGTCTCCTGACATCACGGTCGCCACGCTAGAGCGTCATCACATCACGGCCGCCACAGCAGAGCCTTGTTACACCACTTCTCGGCCACCACACCAGAACCTCGTCATGTCACAGCTGCCACGGCAGAGCCTCATCACGTCAGAGACTCGTCACGCAACAGTCTCCATGGCAGAGAATTGTCACGTCATGGCCGCCACACCAGAGCCTCGTCATGCCACGTCACGGCCGCCTCGTCACAGGTCCAGTGGTCTCACTGCTTCCAAGTCCGGTGAGCCCCAAATATGAACTCACTGTCCCCCATGCCATGGCCACTGAGGCTGACTATGTGTGCTCTGTCATGGTCTTTGCTCCACCAAATTAGTTGGCTCCTCTTCTCTTATATAGAAATCCTCCGATATTTCTATTTTAAAAAAAGTCAGGTCACAGGTCACTATTTCGCCATAAATCAATGCATACAGCCATCTGTCGGAAGCTAGTTATTTTAGTTTATAAAGTTTTAAATATTGATATTTCTTTTCACACAAAAGCATTGCTTCGCATCAGAAGGCCTTTATTAGCCCTCTGGAGTGGTATGGATTACTTTTACGATGGATGGATGCACTTTTTGGGTTTCAAAATTAAATAATCTATTCAATGCCATTATAAAGCTTGGAAGAGCCAGGGCATTTTTTTATATATCTCCGATTGCATTCGTCTGAAAGAAGAAAGTCATATACACCTAGAATGGCTTGAGGGTGAGTAAATCATGGGGTGAACTAACCCTTTAAATGTTTTATATTTTTAAATGTAAAAAGTAGTTATTATTATTACAAACCTGATTCCAAAAAAGTTGGGACACTGTACAAATTGTGAATAAAAAAGAATGCAATACAAATCTCATAAACTTATATCTTATTCACAATAGAATATAGATAACATATCAAATGTTGAAAGTGAGACATTTTGAAATGTCATGCCAAATATTGGCTCATTTTGGATTTCATGAGAGCTACACATTCCAAAAAAGTTGGGACAGGTAGCAATAAGAGCCCGGAAAAGTTAAATGTACATATAAGGAACAGCTGGAGGACCAATTTACAACTTATTAGGTCAATTAACAACATGATTGGGTATAAAAAGAGCCTCACAGAGTGGCAGTGTCTCTCAGAAGTCAAGATGGGCAGAGGATCACCCATTCCCCCAATGCTGCGGCCAAAAATACTGGAGCAATATCAGAAAAGAGTTTCTCAGAGAAAAATTGCAAAGAGTTTGAAGTTATCATCATCTACAGTGCATAATATCATCCAAAGATTCAGAGAATCTGGAACAATCTCTGTGCGTAAGGGTCAAGGCCGGAAAACCATACTGGATTCCCGTGATCTTCGGGCCCTTAGACGGCACTGCATCACATACAGGAATGCTACTGTAATGGAAATCACAACATGGGCTCAGGAATACTTCCAGAAAACATTGTCGGTGAACACAATCCACTGAGCTATTCGCCGTTGCCGGCTAAAACTCTATAGGTTTAATGCATCTCTGATGGTATGGGGTTGCATAAGTGCGTGTGGCATGGGCAGCTTACACATCTGGAAAGGCACCATCAATGCTGAAAGGTATATCCAAGTTCTAGAACAACATATGCTCCCATCCAGACGTCGTCTCTTTCAGGGAAGACCTTGCATTTTCCAACATGACAATGCCAGACCACATACTGCATCAATTACAACATCATGGCTGCGTAGAAGAAGGATCCGGGTACTGAAATGGCCAGCCTGCAGTCCAGATCTTTCACCCATAGAAAACATTTGGCGCATCATAAAGAGGAAGATGTGACAAAGAAGACCTAAGACAGTTGAGCAACTAGAAGCCTGTATTAGACAAGAATGGGACAACATTCCTATTCCTAAACTTGAGCAACTTGTCTCCTCAGTCCCCAGACGTTTGCAGACTGTTATAAAAAGAAGAGGGGATGCCACACAGTGGGAAACATGGCCTTGTCCCAACTTTTTCGAGATGCGTTGATGCCATGAAATTTAAAATCAACTTATTTTTCCCTTAAAATGATCAATTTTCTCAGTTTAAACATTTGATATGTCATCTATGTTGTATTCTGAATAAAATATTGAAATTTGAAACTTCCACATCATTGCATTCTGTTTTTATTCACAATTTGTACAGTGTCCCAACTTTTATGGAATTGGGTTTGTATGATTATTATTATTATTATTATTATTATTATTATTATTATTATTATTATTATTAACAATTCATTGTTAAGGTATTTATTGTTTCTTTGTTAATAATGTGTTATGTGTTTAGGGAGATTTTAGAAAGTAGTATCTTTGCAAACTAACCACAAAATTAATATGTCAACCAGCACACTCTTTTTGTAAATTATGTTAGCCAACTAGGATAACGTCATATGGTATTTTATGGTGCTTTTATGTACTGTTGTATTTCATATGATTTCATTATGTAAATAAATAAGCAGCATGAACATTATTCAAAACTTATATTCTCCGCAAAAAGAAAGCAATCCAGATGGGAACTACATGTAGATTGGTAAATGATGAAAAAATGGGAACTATTTAATTTTTGGGTGAACTATTATGTTAACTTTGGCATCTGAACTAGACATCTAAACACTGTTGTCTCATAGACTCAATTTGAAACCGAGCATCGGATGCAAGGTGGAATCAGAGGGAAATTTTGGCATTCACCTGCTGCAGCTGTTAGTAAAGAACCAAGCAGCATTCATCACACTAACTTATGGCTCAACATCAGTTGAGAGAGAATAACTAGTAAACGACCTCACGAGTGCCACGGCACGCAGATTTCAAGTGCAACATGTGCACACAAAAGTCTTTCAGTGCTGCAGAAATCCCTCCGCTCTGCTGCGAGGGCTCAAGTTACCTACACAATTTTCAAGGGGTTTAATGTCTTCCTGTGGAAATCAACATATTCTCTGTGTTAAAATGATTCGCATCCATAATAGAAGCAGAGAGAATGTTGAGCCCCATGCCATGCTTGATGCCACTGCTGAAAGGCTGTACTTCAAAGTGCATCCAAACATGAAACATGGAAGTTAACACTGTTCTGACATGGGCTGAAGGGATGAACCTCATCTGTACAGATCTGCAAGACCGTCCTCATTTAAAGAGTTAACCTCGAAACAAAAGTTATATCGTCATTCTGTATGATTTATAAGCTTCTTTTCTCATGGAGACCAAAAGAATGTCTCCATAAGGTCAAAAATTACTGGTATTACTATCTTGGGGACACTTAAATTTCAACTATATTACCGACCTGCCCGGATTGACACTATATGATAATTGAAATTAGCTGGATAACATCACCGTTTCACCAGAACGGCTGTACAGACGAATCAAATTTTGTTGCATTGTTTTCCTGTTAACACTGTGAAGCTGCTTTGAAACAATTGGACTTGTAAAAAGCACTATATAAATAAAGATGACTTGACTTGGACTACAAGTACAAACCCGATTCCAAAAAAGTTGGGACACTGTACAAATTGTGAATAAAAGCAGAATGCAACATAGATGACATATCAAATGTTTAAACTGAGAAAATGTATAATTTTAAGGGAAAAATAAGTTGATTTTAAATTTCATGGCATCAACACATCTCAAAAAAGTTGAGACAAAGCCATGTTTCCCACTGTGTGGCATCCCCTCTTCTTTTTATAACAGTCTGCAAATGTCTGGGGACTGAGAAGACAAGTTGCTCAAGTTTAGGAATAGGAATGTTGTCCCATTCTTGTCTAATACAGGCTTCTAGTTGCTCAACTGTCTTAGGTCTTCTTTGTCACATCTTCCTTTTTATGATGCGCCAAATGTTTTCTATGGGTGAAAGATCTGGACTGCAGGCTGACCATTTCAGTACCCGGATCCTTCTTCTATGCTGCCATGATGTTGTAATTGATGCAGTATGTGGTCTGGCATTGTCATGCTGGAAAATGCAAGGTCTTCCCTGAAAGAGATGACGTCTGGATGGGAGCATATGTTGTTCTAGAACTTGGATATACCTTTCAGCATTGATGGTGCCTTTCCAGATGTGTAAGCTGCCCATGCCACACGCACTCATGCAACCCCATTCCATCAGAGATGCAGGCTTCTGAACTGAGAGCTGATAACAACTTGGGTTGTCCTTGTCCTCTTTAGTCCAGATGACATGGCGTCCCAGTTTTCCAAAAAGAACTTCAAATTTTGATTCGTCTGACCACAGAACAGTTTTCCACTTTGCCAGAGTCCATTTTAAATGAGCCTTGGCCCAGAGAAAACGCCTGCGCTTCTGGATCATATTTAGATATGGCTTCTTTTTTGACCTATAGAGTTTTAGCCGGCAACGGCAAATGGCACGGTGGATTGTGTTCACCGACAATGTTTTCTGGAAGTATTCCTGAGCCCATGTTGTGATTTCCATTACAGTAGCATTCCTGTATGTGATGCAGTGCCAAAGATCACGGGCATCCAGTATGGTTTTCCGGCCTTGACCCTTATGCGCAAAGATTGTTCCAGATTCTCTGAATCTTTGGATGATATTATGCACTGTAGATGATGATAACTTCAAACTCTTTGCAATTTTTCTCTGAGAAACTCCTTTCTGATATTGCTCCACTATTTTTGGCCGCAGCATTGGGGGAATTGGTGATCCTCTGCCCATCTTGACTTCTGAGAGACACTGCCACTCTGAGAGGCTCTTTTTATACCCAATCATGTTGCCAATTGACCTAATAAGTTGCAAATTGGTCCTCCAGCTGTTCCTTATATGTACATTTAACTTTTCCGGCCTCTTATTGCTACCTGTCCCAACTTTTTTGGAATGTGTAGCTCTCATGAGATCCAAAATGAGCCAATATTTAGCATGACATTTCAAAATGTCTCACTTTCAACATTTGATATGTTATCTATATTCTATTGTGAATAAAATATAAGTTTATGAGATTTGTAAATTATTGCATTCCTTTTTTATTCACAATTTGTACAGTGTCCCAACTTTCTTGGAATCGGGTTTGTATTTGTTTGTGTACTGTTTCAATACTACTTGGGACTAAATTGGTCCACTTTTCAGTGTATAAAAGTATACTTTTAAGTATACTTTAAGTGTAACAGTAGTACATTTTGTAAACAAGTTTACAACTAGTTTTTTCATTTGTACTGCAAGTGAACTTATAGATATACGCATAGTTTACTAGTTCAATAGTTGTACACATTTTTTAGTTTATGAAAGTACACTTTGAAGTATACTCTTGGTAATCTACTAGTAGTTTTATACTGCAAGTATGCTTGTAAGTTTTCTTTAAATGAACTTAACATCATACTTTTAGTTCAACATGGTCTCACACCCAACTCGTCACATATTGACACTTGGTCAGTTCCCTTTGGCATCACTTTTTAACGCAAAGGGTATCCCTTTAGCGTCATTTTTTGACGTTCATTTTTTTTTACGTTTTGTTCATCATGATAATCTTAACAAAGGAACACAACTTTTATGAATTTTGCTTAAATACAATCAGAAGTCAAAAGCTAAATGTAGGCTACAAACAACCATGGTCACAGGACTGCAATATCACTATCACTAAGTTTCCAACAACTCTTTTAGTCTTTATTTAAAATCTACAAATTGGAAAGTTTGAGGTAGAATTTGAAAGTTTAAGCTTGTTTATAAACACAATGAGTCTGTATAGAACTCTAGTGAGTAGATGAGTTTTCCTTTTCGGTGTGATGACATGTAATGGGCCCATCAATCTCTGTAGGCCCATTCAGCCACTTGCTAGCAACCACTTTAAAACAAATCACAATGGTGTATGTATGTTATGTTGTAGAGTAAAATGCGAAAATACCTGGAGCTTGTGTTCACCACAGACCGTATTTCAGGCATTTAACCAAAAACCCATTTAAGAAAAAGCAATTGACTTCCGGATGATGGAAACAGAAGTTCAAAAATGCTAACTTGTTTCTGAGTTTTAGAACTAATGCAATTCACTTCCTGTCATTTCAGTTTAACTTCCTGTGGGATGCAGCCAGTTCATATTCCAGCTCATGATTTGAAAATGGACCCAGTGCTATAACATTTCATATGACATTCGAAAATAAAATCCTTCTGATAAATAGATAATAATGTGAGAAAAGACAAAATTATGCAATTTCCTGTAACAGAACCACTCATTATACACTAACAACATTCTTTGTTATTATGAATATGCTTCAAACAACAGGCCAATTAGCCTGTCGAAAACTTTGGTTCTCTCCTTAATGGTCAGTCCGTGACTCATGGTCGACTTCTAAGTCCACGTCAAAAGAAAGTACCGGGGGTGCGTGAGGACTTTTGGTTGTGTAGGGTTAATATGACCCAAGGGGGAGCTTGAACCCCCTGCATCTACTCCACACACACTGTACCAGCCTAATCCTCCCAAAGCAAACGGATTAAGTATAATTTGCACCACAGCTGTCCATCCTGGAAGAAACAAGAAATTGTGCTGCACATGTTCAGCTGCAAGAACAAATGTCACGGAGCAAACGAAAAAACAAGATGCCTCCATGAAAAAAGCAAGACGAAGAGAAAATCCCCCGCAGAGTGTACAACCGAGTGTGCGTCCGTCCATCTGAACATGTGTAAGTGGGGGTCATGGTCTTAAATTCGGGGGTGTTTCTGGCGGATACAATACGCATCGTCCGGCTTGAAGGATTATTGTGGAGCACAAGGGGTCGGAGGGTTGTGGCGTCTGCTGAGTGGGTTCGCGATTTCGCACATAGAAGTTGCATCGATCTCCCATGAGACATATGATTAAACAGCTTTCATAATTATAGCCTTAGTCAAAGACAGCTCACTGGTGTGCCAGAGGTTGAGGCCATCTAATGCATGGCTGCTGGCTCACACATGGCTGAATCATGCATCATGGGAAATCTGCTGCCCATTTATGCCCTTTAAGCAGGAAAATGTTTCAAACTTTTTTTCACATATGTGAAGTATTAAATATATATATGAATAGCTATTCATTTATTTATATAAAACATACAAAAATGTCAACATGCAGTGACTTGAACACTCATTTTCTAATGAGTATTTTTGATGATTTCTGTATTTAAAATCCTTTTGAGATCATTTTGAAAATTTAAATATGTTATTTATTATAAATATGTATATAATAAATAAGTTTTACAGCCCCTGCTTTATTGCACCCAAGAAAGCCGGTGGGTTACGACCAGGTTGGATATGCATGTCTTGAATCTGCCCTTCACAAGCTTGCGTTCAAGGTGCTAACACAGAAATGAATTTTCAAATGCATTCGCCCCCAAAAATCACAGCGATCAACCTGAAGGGCGCGTACTTTCATGTCTCGATTCTCCCTTGACACAGACCGTTCTATGCTTTTTGTTCGAGGGACGGGCATATCATTGCAAGGTCCTCCCCTCCTGGCTGACCCTGTCGCCCTGCATTTTCACAAAGGTAGCAGAGGTTGCTCTTGCCCCTCTAAGGGAGGTGAGTATTCACATTCTTAACTATCTTGACAACTGGCTCTGGCTCACTCACAAGATCAGTTGCTAAAGCACCTCAGCCATCATCTTCCTCCATTTTGAAAGTGTATGTTGTCACCATTGCTGCACATCATGCTGCAGTAAACAATAAGTTTGTGGCAAAGCACGACCTGGTTATCAGGTTCCTGAAGGGCGCGAAGAGGTTGAATCCTCCTCGACCTCGCCTCATTCCCTCTTGGGACTCCCTGGTCATGGCCCTTCAGAAATCTCCCTTTGAAACTCTGTAGTCAGTTGAGATTAAGATCATGTCTCATAAGACATCGCTCTTGACTGTGTTCACTTCCATTAAGAGGGTAGGGGACCTGCAGGCATTTTCGGTCAGCAAAACGTTCCTGGAATTCGTGCTGGCTAACTCTCACGTAATCCTGAGACCCGGGCCTGGATACGTGCTCAAAGTTCTCACCACTCCTTTCAGGGACCAGGTGGTGAACTTGCAAGCGGTGCCCCCATAGGAGGCAGACCCAGCCCTTGCAATGCTGTGTCCCGTTCGCACTCTGAGATTGTACATGGACTACACGCAGAGCTTCAGGATCTCAGAACAGCTTTGTCTGCTATAGAGGGAAAGTCTGGATAGTGGATGTCATCGTCTTGGCGTACCAGTCCCAAGGCGAGCCATGCCCCCTTGGGGTGAGGGCCCACTCCACTCTGAGTAATGCCTCATTCTAGGTGTTGGCGCATGTCACCTCACTGGCTGGGCGACACCTGACACATTTGCAAGATTCTACAATCTCCAAGTAGAGCCGGTTTCTTCCCATGTGTTGGCAACAAATAAAAACCTGATTCCAAATAAGTTGGGACAACTGTACAAATTGTGAATAAAAAATAATTTACAAATCTCATAAACTTATATTGTATTTACAATAGACAATAGAATAGAGATAACATATCAAATGTTGAAAGTGAGACATTTTGAAATGTCATGCCAAATATTGGCTCATTTTGAATTTCATGAGAGCTACACATTCCAAAAAAGTTGGGACAGATAGCAATAAGAGGCCAGAAAAGTTAAATGTACATATAAGGAACAGCTGGAGGACCAATTTACAACTTATTAGGTCAATTGGCAACATGATTGGGTATAAAAAGAGCCTCTCAGAGTGAGAGTGTCTCTCAGAAGTCAAGATGGGCAGAGGACCACCAATTCCCCCAATGCTGCCAAAAATAGTGGAGCAATATCAGAAAGGAGTTTCTCAGAGAAAAATTGCAAAGAGTTTGAAGTTATCATCATCTACAGTGCACAATATCATCCAAAGATTCAGAGAATCTGGAACAATCTCTGTGCATAAGGGTCAAGGCCAGAAAACCATACTGGATGCCTGTGATCTTCGGGCCCTTAGACAGCACTGCATCACATACAGGAATGCTACTGTAATGGAAATCACAACATGGGCTCAGGAATACTTCCAGAAAACATTGTCGGTGAACACAATCCACTGTGCTGGCTAAAACTCTATAGGTCAAAAAAGAAGCCATATCTAAACATGATCCAGAAGTGCAGGCGTTTTCTCTGGGCCAAGGCTCATTTAAAATGGACTGTGGCAAAGTGGAAAACTGTTCTGTGGTCAGACGAATCAAAATTTGAAGTTCTTTTTGGAAAACTGGGACGCCATGTCATCCGGACTAAAGAGGACAAAGACAACCAAAGTTGTTATCAGCGCTCAGTTCAGAAGCCTGCATCTCTGATGGTATGGGGTTGCATGAGTGCATGTGGAATGGGCAGCTTACACATCTGGAAAGGCACCATCAATGCTGAAAGGTATATCCAAGTTCTAGAACAACATATGCTCCCATTCAGACGTCGTCTCTTTCAGGGAATACCTTGCATTTTCCAACATGACAATGCCAGACCACATGCTGCATCAATTACAACATCATGGCTGCATAGAAGAAGGATCCAGGTACTGAAATGGCCAGCCTGCAGTCCAGATCTTTCACCCATAGAAAACGCATCATAAAGAGGAAGATGCAACAAAGAAGACCTAAGACAGTTGAACAACTAGAAGCCTGTATTAGACAAGAATGGGACAACATTCCTATTCCTAAACTTGAGCAACTTGTCTCCTCAGTCCCCAGACGTTTGCAGACTGTAATAAAAAGAAGAGGGGTTGCCACACAGTGGGAAACATGGCCTTGTCCCAACTTTTTTGAGATGTGTTGATGCCATGAAATTTAAAATCAACTTATTTTTCCCTTAAAATTATAAATTTTCTCAGTTTAAACATTTAATATGTCATCTATGTTGTATTCTGAATAAAATATTGAAATTTGAAACTTCCACATCATTACATTCTGTTTTTATTCACAATTTGTACAGTGTCCCAACTTTTTTGGAATCGGGTTTGTAGGTAATATGCAGGGAGGCTGGCTCAGTGTCTCACTTGCAGCGCCATTCCCCACTGAGGACGGGATATGAGTGCCTATTTAGCTCCCCAGGCGGGTTCCCAGCTGGATGGAGTTCCTCCAGCACCCTTCAGCAGTCAGATATGGTGGAGGGGTCTGACGCCAAGTCTAGTACTTGTGTGTATGCCCGGTTGGTCAGCCTCTTTACTAGACTAGGTGCCCATATGACTATGGGTGCAACCCTATCTCTGGGTGATATTCTCCATGATAAGGCTTCTCTGTCCGCAAGCCTGTGTCTTTCCCTTGGCATAGCCCGCTCTGCCATCTCTGTATGGCATTGATTCCACCCTAGCAAGGCAGGATCTACTGCAGAGACCTTCCGTATGTAACAATGCCCCTTGGTCAGTCCATATGTGTAACTCCACGTTACCTCCAAACTGATGCAATTAATTACTTCCCTGAAGTAGGGAACGGAGGCGTTACATCCAGTCGCCACAATCCCTGTGTCCACTGAGAGACCGGGCACTGACTTGGCTCCTCGGCAAAAACTTAATGAGTGAGTTCAGCATGCTTCCTTATATACCCTTTTCATGGGGAATATTTCAATATGCAAATCTCACTCGCCTTGTTCTGTTACCACTCAAAGGTGACTGGGCTCTTAGGCGAGAACCCAGTTCGTCAGTTCAGTTCTAACGTAACGTCTCCGTTCCCTCCTTCAGGGAGTTTTCAATTTACCTTTCACTCAAATTGTTATCCTGATAATATAATTTATAACGACAGTTTTAAAGAATTTTAAAATACAGTACTGTAATATTAATAGCTTAATATAATTAAATAATTAGATAATTTTCCATAGTGGTCCCAAACCTTTGGACCCCACTGTATGTTTCCTTTGTTCTTGCTGTTTACCCGTTGGGCAGCTGCAGCAGGAGTGCAGTCATTGCCCGGATCTGCTGCTGGGTTTATTCCCTCTTTAGTGCGACTCTAATACTGCATTTATCTGCCTGGTGCGAGCACAGAGCACTAGAAAGCAAGAGGCTTGCACACCGTGAAGATCTAGACCGTCTGAAATTTTATGGCAGGCAAAAAGCATGGAGATGTAGGTATGGCGCTCGGCGCACTGCCAAATCCTAGAGCTCTTGCAGGGAGTGTTACTTTACCACTGACTATGAAAGAGTGACTGATCATTTGAGCATAAATTCAGCATTAGAAAATGCTTAAACTGACTGTAGACTCCATATTGCAACTTACTAGATGTACTAGACACACATCAGACAGGAAGATTACATTGCCTGCCTTTGGTATTTTCCCATGAATGCCAGGAATGGCTTTGGTCTCAGTGGGCATTAACAGCTTCTGAGACAGACATGCCGGTTGACAACAGGACACAACATCATGCCATCCACAGGCGTGTGTCTGGAGAGTAGAGGACCTTTGACCTTTCATGCATTCATTTGCTTGATACAACAGAAGCCTTTTAAAATATTAAACAGTTGGGTGGTTGTAAGATGAGTAAATAATTGCACTAATTGTTTTCCCAGGATTACATTTCATTAAAGTTAATATGGAAAACACAACAACAACTAGACAACTACAACAACTACTTTTGAGAAACAATGTGATATGTGATAATGTCATATCATTAGCAAATGTAGCAATTCATATGTAATTCATATGTAAAGTTTGGCTGGAGCATCCATATATTTTCATATGTTTGTGTTGACACTGACATAGATCATTTGCATATTGACAGCATTTAGATTAGATTGTTATTAATTAGATTATTAGATATGCTCAATGTCATCACTTTTAACACATTTTTGTTTGTTTAAATCCTTAACTTTGGGTGAAGGCTATACAAAATAGTGTTTTTTTATTTTTATTATTCAGCAAGGATGCGTTAAATTTAGTCATTAAAGTAGTCATTATTTCTGTTCTTTGGATCTTTCTATTCATCAAAGAATCCTGAACAAAATGTATCACGGTTTTCACAAAAATACGAAGCAGCGCAACTGTTTTCAACATCAGTTACAATAAGAAATGTTTTCTAAAGAATGATTTCTAAAGAATCAACTTTGCCATCACAGGGATAGATTACATTTAAAAATATATATAAAAAAGAATACAGTTCTTTCAAATTGTAATGATATTTCACAATATTACTGTTTTTACTATATTTTTGATCAAATAAATGCAGCCTTGGTGAACAACTGAGACTTCTTTCAAAACATTTTTAAAATCTTTCTGACACCAAACTTTTAACAGTTGTGTATATTACAATATAAAAGTACCAGATATCGAAATTAATCTTAGATTATCATAAAACTCATCCTAATTTTAATTCAACAAAGCACTTAAAATAAGTGATTTAACTGATTCAATTCCTATGTGAGGAGTCATTCATAACAAAACGCCCCCTTGTGGAAAGTTCTTTAACTACGACTCTGTAGGTTTAAAGTTGTAAGGGCATTTAATTCATTGTTGGATAATATTTAAGTGTGTTTGTGCCATATGTTTGTTTTCATGAGCGCTTTACATTTTCCTGCAAAATAAAATGCAGAATTAGTGAATGCAGTCTGAGGATCAGAGATATTACCATGATGACACAATTTGATCTGTGAAGTAATCACCTTCCAATATCATAATGACACAGAAAATAAGAAGTGAGATATATATATATATATATATATATATATATATATATATATATATATATATATATATATATATATATATATATATATATATATATAGAGAGAGAGAGAGAGAGAGAGAGAGAGAGAGAGAGACAGGGAGAGGTGGGGCGTGGATCACTTACTTGGCTCTGATTGGTTAGTGTCCCGTTGACGCTGAGGACAAAAATAGAGTCATAAAGCCATCAATCAAACAAGCAGGCAAAATGTAAATGTCTTGTAGTCGTGTTAGTTTCCTGGTGAATGACGCAGAACACACACAGAGGACGCAATGTGACGTATCCTTAAAAACTGACAGGATAAAAAAAGAATAAATAAATATTTTATATATATATATATATATATATATATATATATATATATATTTAATATTTAATGAAATAAAACAAATAATTAAAAATGTGTGTGTGTTGTTTAAGATCAAGATTAAAGAAGTTAATACTTTTATGCAGCAAGGATGCATTAAAATGTAACAATATTGACAGTGAAGACAGTTCTAATGTTACAAAAGATTTCTATTTCAAAATAAATATTGTTCTTTTGAACTTTCTATTTATTAACGTCACGTTGTAGTTCAACACGTATAATGCAGAATGAATTAAAAGTCTGTTTAATAAACCAGGAGAAAACACAGGAGAAATAAACAAGGCAACAACAGTTCGACAAACACAGAACTGGAAAAACTCAGGGCTTTTACACACATCGAATGAAAATTAACGCAAACAAAAACCAGGTACGTAACTCAGTTGGAAGCCATGGAAACAAACAAGGAATGAGAACTCAGGAACAGGGAGAACAAAACAAACGTTACAATTTTGGTGTACACACAACAACAACGTACTAAAAACGTACTGTAAATTTTGTCAAAACAATCCCATTCACAAGGATCTGCAAAAATGAGTAAAAACGCTGTATTATTCGTGGCCAGTAGATGGCGGTGTCACTTTTGTCAGGAAACACTACGTACTTACTGTTCACGTAAAGGGGATTATGCCCCTTTTCCCAAGATGTAATATAAATCTCTAGTGTCCCTAGAATGTGTCTGTGAAGTTTCAGCTCAAAATACCCCCCAGATCATTTCACGAGTTCACACTTACATATAATTTATAGAGAGTAAATTTAAATGCGTATTTGGCATGCTCTCCGGGGGGAGGGCTTCGAGCTCGGAATTTGGCCCAAATCCAAAATATCCCCCGTGTATTTGAAAATGGTTAGAACTGAAAGTGTGGAGAAAGGGTGGTGGAGGGATGCTGATGAACTGTCAATAACGGAGGTAAGACTGTGCTCTCCACTTGTGACAATTGTCTGAATGTGCTCCTCCCGAACCTTGTTAATAAAACATAATTTATTATAGCTTGTCAAAATAGCTCCTATTTGGTTGGGAGCAAAAACTAAAGTGTCCCTTTAAATGCAAATGAGCTTCTGCTGCTCCCCGCCTCCCTTCCAGAAGAGGGCGGATCCTTTACGCAAGCTTCAGTTACTCCGGCAACAACAAAACAGGCGAATCTCACTAATCTAACCAAAATGTCGTCACCAAACGACATGTTGTGTCACCAAATAACCATTTGGTGGAGTGCAGCCTTACATGTTTGAACCGGAATCGGATACAGATGGAGAGACTTTCGTTTCTGAATGGTTAGTGGATAGATTTATGTAACATTAGTTCTTGTGAAGTTACGTTGATTCATTCGTGCATAATAAATGTGCGTTTATGAATTACGCAGATGGTGAGCGTCTAGTCTCTGTGAATACAGTCAGAGACTATGGTAACTTTAGTCCCATTAACCGTACAGCATTCTAGAAAGCTCATTCAGAAAGGAAATTTGCGAACATTCACAAAATATGACGTGCCATCCTTACTGGTTCTGGATATGAAGTTAAAGCACGAAGCGTCGGTAGACCTATCCTTCAGAAACAACTTTTTCACAAATCCAGCGTTGTATTGACCCATCTTGGTGAAGCAATCATGCGTAAAATGATTTGCGCAAATATATAACATTTTACTGAAATTCTTTGGCACATTTCCTTCAAAAATGAAATTTAACCACAGTGTCTCGGATGCCGGGAGTCTATGGAGACTCGTATGTTCATTGGTACATTCAAACAGCAGATATATTGTAAAACTCAAGCTGATACAGCGAGGGTGCCCCCGGTCAGGGAGTAATACAGCTGGCAATGGGTCAACTCTGGAGAGGCAAACAGGTCTACCTGTGCGGCTCCGAAGAGGCTCCATATCAGCTGGACCACCTGGGGATGGAGTCGCCACTCTCCCGGAGGTGTCGGCTGCCGTGAGAGCTCATCGGCTGTCTGGTTGAGCGCACCTGGGATGTGAATGGCGCGAAGCGACCTCAGATGCTTCTGACTCCAAAGGAGGAGATGGCGGGCGAGCCGGAGCATGCAACGGGAGCGTAGACCACCCTGACGGTGTGCTGCCGTGCGGACCAGTACGTGCTTGCCCTGTAGCGGCTTTTTGAGGTGGCCCAGGGCAAGACGTACTGCCAGTAGCTCCAGGCAATTGATATGCCAATGCAGTTGGGGCCCCGTCCACAGACCCGAAACTGCATGCCCGTTGTACGTGGCCCCCCAGCCGGTGGATGAGGCATCCGTGAAGACCACAGCATGCCTGGACACCTGTTCTAGGGGCACTCCCGCCCGTAGAAACGAAGGGTCCGCCCACTGGCTGAAGGTTTGGCAGCAGTAAAGAGTAACTGAGACGAAGAGGCCAGCCTGGCAGACAGGGGCATTGAGGAACCGAACTTTGTCGGGCTCAAGCATCTCTGCCAGGTTTAGCCCCACGTGACATTCCTGGACCACTAGTGTGGACATCGCCTGACCCAGGGAGCGTGCGGTGACTTTCGTCGCCCGAAGTGCGAGGTCCATCACCGCACGCAGTTCCTGCATAACCCCTGGGTCGGGACTACCCTCGTGCATGCAGGACAGAGGGTAGTGAGAGAGGGAAAAACACTTATACAGATTATGGCCCTTTTGGTGTTCCATATTTCCCTTTCTCCGATGCAGCAATTGACATCTGTCCTCTGCCAGAGCCCCAAATGAAACACTAGGTCCCCTTTTTTTTTTTGGAACCAGCAATCCCATCTGTAAGCTACCAGCAGGCATGTGAGACTGTGAGCGTGGCCATCAGAATGGCACACAGCGCGCTGAACGCTCCAGCCTTTGAGAAAGGGAAGACGAACAACGCGCTGATGTGGTCACGTTCTCATGAGAGAACGTGAACCACCCACAAACACAGTCTCAGCATGCTTGTTATGCTAGAGGAGTGGGGGCCCGAGGGGATGTACCGGCGGGGAAACCCCACTGTAGCCCTCAGGTCACCCAGGCTTATTAGCCGAAGTAGCCCTTTTCTGGTGCACCAGAAAAGGAACTAGATCGGGGAATAGGCAAAGGGACTCAACCCCGTTTGAGGTTTCATAGTCTCGACCGCGCATCCAGAGCGTCGAGTGACGCAGCCGGCCGCTCGACGGCACACGGCGCGCTGAACGCCTAAGCCCTTATGAGAAAGGTAAGATGAACTGCGCGCCGACGTGATCACACTCTCCTGAGAGAGTATGAATCACCCACAAACGCAATTTCGCATGTTTATGTGCAAGAGAGATTGTGGCCGTCAAATGAGGACAGGAAACAACCGCATCCAGAAACACACGGTTTGAATGACATCTTGAAAAAGACGCAGAGTCAAACCGTGTTGCTCTTTTAGAAGGAAATGCTCTTTTAGAAGTGCTGAAACACTCAGGGAGATGGCCGCGGCTCACAGCAGTCCGATAGCAAGCCTGCGTGTGAGCACTCAAAGAACG
Source organism: Paracanthobrama guichenoti (assembly GCA_018749465.1). Taxonomy (NCBI): domain Eukaryota; kingdom Metazoa; phylum Chordata; class Actinopteri; order Cypriniformes; family Gobionidae; genus Paracanthobrama; species Paracanthobrama guichenoti. The sequence goes on along the minus strand of CM031967.1, from coordinate 20,590,846 downwards.
GAAACGCCCAGCCAACCAACACAGAGACAGTGTATGTTGCAGCGGCCACTCGCTGACTCGCGCCGTCACACCAGCACCCAGGTAAGAGAGCGATCCTCCTCGAGACTCGTCTAAACACTCTTCGTAGAAACAGCTTGATACAGCAAACCGTTCGGCTCCGAAGTTAAAAGCGATATGCGGTACTTCCACTTCCATGTTTATACCCGCGCTGCGGGGCGGTGCGTGGAATGCGTGAACCGCATGCCAATGTCCATTGGCTCGTTTTTAATCACTCGAAGTAGATTGGTCTCTGAAAACAGATCCCAATTCGTCGGTCAGTTCCGACGTACGTCGAACGTGACCGACTGAAAAGGAACTGTTCTGTGGTCAGATTAATCAAAATTTGAAGTTCATCCGGACTAAAGAGGACAAGGACAACCCAAGTTGTTATCAGCGCTCAGTTCAGAAGCCTGCATCTCTGATGGTATGAGGTTGCATGAGTGTGTGTGACATGTGCAGCTTACACATCTGGAAAGGCACCATCAATGCTGAAAGGTATATCCAAGTTCTAGAACAACATATGCTCCCATCCAGACGTCGTTTCTTTCAGGGAAGACCTTGCATTTTCCAACATGACAATGCCAGACCACATACTGCATCAATTACAACATCATGGCTGCGTAGAAGAAGGATCCAGGTACTGAAATGGCCAGCCTGCAGTCCAGATTTTTCACCCATAGAAAACATTTGGCGCATCATAAAGAGGAAGATGCGACAAAGAAGACCTAAGACAGTTGAGCAACTAGAAGCCTGTATTAGACAAGAATGGGACAACATTCCTATTCCTAAACTTGAGCAACTTGTCTCCTCAGTCCCCAGACGTTTGCAGACTGTTATAAAAAGAAGAGGGGATGCCACACAGTGGGAAACATGGCCTTGTCCCAACTTTTTTTGTGATGTGTTGATGCCATGAAATTTAAAATCAACTTATTTTTCCCTTAAAGTGATACATTTTCTCAGTTTAAACATTTGATATGTCATCTTTGTTGTATTCTGAATAAAATATTGAAATTTGAAACTTCCACATCATTGCATTCTGTTTTCATTCACAATTTGTACAGTGTCCCAACTTTTTGGAATCGGGTTTGTATATATATATATATATATATATATATATATATATATATATATATATATATATATATATATATATATATAAAACATTTATTTTAAATTATAATAATATTACAGTTTTTACAGTTTATTGGTTTTTACATTTTGATCAAATAAATGCAGTCATGTTGAGCATAAGAGCATAGTTTTAAAAACATTATTTCCTCACTTTTGAACATAGTGAAATGTGGAGTTGGAATAAACTGAAATAATAAAAAGTCTTAGAACAAATATATTGGCTATTATGTTGAATATTCACAGTGATCCAAATTTGATGTTTATTTGATTAGTAAAAGAAGTGGGGAAAAGTCTGTGTGGTGAGAAAGCTACTCAAATTTAATAAATCTAATCCCGTCTAAGTCATAGACACAGAGTGCCTGGCTGTTGCTTTTCTTTCAGCTTAAAGAGTCTAAGCTGAATGTCCTTCAAAGACACCTCTACATTTCCTCCCAGCCTTACCACACATGAATGAAAGCAAAACAAAGCAGCGCTCACGTTCATATTCTATTCATAAAGAATAACAAACCAATTAAGATTGATGATCAACTATAAATATCAAGCCATTGCTGGCCCCAGATGCACAGGATTATCTGCTTTAAAGTCATTACGTTCACATCCTTTGCTTAATCTCTCAATTCCCTTCTCTGTGCCTTTGTAATTCCAGCCCAGGATCACTTTTCCATGTTAGATGGCCTGTTTGCCAACAGGATTTATTGATGCTTTTGTTTCGGAGGCTGAAAACAAAGGGCCTCACGATGAGATAAAAAGCAAAGCGTGATTTATTCGATTAAATGCTCCAGACAGTGATATTGAGAGACGCTAGCACAGAGAGAAGGTGGAACGGAGAACTTCGGAGGAGGTGCGGACCTCTGATGCTACGCACACTTTGAAGTGGGAGCGCTGTGTGATCTGAACTCCAACTGCTTTGGAAGTACAGAAAATCCCCAGACTTTTCAGAACGTGTGAAACTCTAGCGCTAGCGCGGGGATTAGTGTCTTAGTGTGTTTTTAATAGAGTTTTGATATCGATTAGATTTGCATTCATTCAATACTGGTGAATCTAACAACTGCATGGAACAAGTAGGCTTGGTGTGATGGGCATCTGGTCCTTCTGTCCTGCGATGTGTGAAAGACTACGAGCTGTCAAACGCTACACTCGTCCTATTAGTAGAGCTGCGAAATACACACTGAACTAATAAAATGCAAGAAAAAATAAGTGTTAAACCTAAATGAGTGCTTGATCGTCAAAAACATGCTTTCAAAATTTGACTTTGAATTATTGTGTCAAGTTACTATATTCTTTCTCCCACATGCTAAAAAGCTTGACAATGGAGTGTGAATGTGTTGAAAGTTGACAATGATGAGTTAAAGTGACAAACTAGCAGAAGATTTGAATGCTATTGAGACTTTTAATGAAACTTGTCAAGGTAGTAACAACAATATCGTACAGAACAATATAAGACTCTTTTTAGCAACTACTGTTCTTTTTATTTTGGTAAAATTATTTTGGTAACACTTTATTTTGATGGTCCCTTTTGAACATTCTGTTGACTATAAGTAATGTTGCACCTACATGTCAGGCCTACATATGTTAGTGAACTTAGGGATATGTTAGGGATGTTAGGACCCACTACCGTAGTTGAGTTAGAATAGAAAATAGACAGAACAAATTAGCATTTAGACAAAATATTTCAGGAAATACCTTATTGGTCATTTGGTCAAATTTGGTATGTCCATGAATGATACCTAAAATTTAGGATTGCAATATAATATAATATAATTATTGTTCAAATATGGTGACAGCAATAAACTTAAAGAAAATGTACAAAAAATATCTAAGATTTACAAAATGACAATTTTTTTTTTTACTAATATTTACTAAATATTACAATTAACTTGGGTTAAAAAATATATAACAATAACATACGTCATTTAATTATTTTGCTATTATAAAATAAATAAATCTTCAAATCAAATACAACTGGTGTTGTAGTCAAGACCACCTAAACTGATATGAAGGCGAAACCAAGACCAGAGTTTGTTGAGTCTAAGACTAAAAAAATAAATAAATAAAAATAAAACCTTTGAGGGGTTGAGACCAAGACAAGACCAAGACTTTGAGGGGTTGAGATCAAGACAAGACCAAGACTTTGAGGGGTTGAGATCAAGACAAGACCAAGACTTTGAGGGGTTGAGACCAAGACAAGACCAAGACTTTGAAGGGTTGAGATCAAGACAAGACCCAGACTTTGAGGGGTTGAGACCCTGACAAGACCAAGACTTTGAGGGGTTGAGACCAAGACGAGACCAAGACTTTGAAGGGTTGAGAACAAGACAAGACCAAGACTTTGAAGGGTTGAGACTAAGATAAGTTTCAAATAATGGTATTGTTTCAAAGCTATTTCAAAACCAATTTCAAAATTTGCATTCTCAAGCCACCAAACACTGTTGCCATGCAAATGAATGGGCAGAACGCATTAAAAGTTTTCTATTTTAGTTGAACATGGTGTTGTGTAAGTGGCCCCAAAGTAAATAACTAGTGATTTTTTACAACAGAAATGAATCAATCAAAAACAAACTTTAGCTGGACAGTAACTTTTTTCTAGAACTGCTGTACAGCCAAAACAATCTCTCTTCCATTAATTTCCTATTATCACTGTAAAGCTGCTTTGAAACAATCTGTATTGTAAAAAGCACTATATAAATGAAGGTGACTTGACTTGACAAGGCCAGGGCTGAGCAAGTCTGAGGCTGAGTCAAGACCAAGAAGTTGAGGGGTTGAGACCAAGACAAGACCAAGTCAGAACGAGACTGAGTCAAGACCAAGACTTTGAAGGGTTGAGAACAAAACCAAGACTTTGAGGGGTTGAAACTAAAACCAGACCAAAACCCTGGCAGAGCGAGACAGAATCAAGACAAAGACTTTGAGGGGTTGAGACCAAGACAAGACTAAGGCAGAGCGAGACCGAGTCAAGACCAAGACTTTGAGGGGTTGAAACTGAGACCAGACCAAAACCCTGGCAGAGCGAGACAGAGTCAAGACCAAGACATTGAGGGGTTGAGACCAAGACAAGACTAAGGCAGAGCGAGACCAAGTCAAGACCAAGACTTTGAGGGGTTGAGACCAAAACCAAGACTTTGAGGGGCTGAAACTAAAACCAGACCAAAACCCTGGCAGAGCGACACAGAGTCAAGACCAAGACATTGAGGGCTTGAGACCAAAACAAGACCAAGACCAAAGCAGAGTGAGGCAGAGTCAAGTCCAACAATTTGAGGGGTTGAGTCCAAAACAAGATCAAGACTTTGAGGGGTTAGGCTTCACCAACTTGCCTAACCAAGACAGGGCGAGTCAGACCAAGACCAAGACCAGTCCAGCACTCTTCAAATTTATCTGAAAGATCCACATTTACTGCCTGAGAATATCTTGGGCATTTGTATTCATTTTTGTTATATTTTTTCACACAATTCCCTGTTAACTTATTCCCTGTCAGTGTTTTTTTTTTAAAGTTGCCAGCCAGCATTTCTGGTAATTTTCACAAAAACTTCATGGCCCCCAGAATATTTTGTTGTATATAAATAAAATATATTGTAATAAAAAAGTTTTATTTTAGTTTCATGCATTCTTTTTTTATCAACACTTGAATGTGGGTTTTGAGCAAAAAGCTGAGAAAATCATGTTTTTGTCAAAACTACATCTGGATCATATTCAGAATGATAATAAAATCATAGATAGAGTAGATTGAGTCCATCAAAACCCCCAAAGCTTGCACAGTCCACAAGCTCATCCTGGGTCGACATTTCATTCAGTAACATTATAGGCATTATAGGTTTAATGTTGATTATTGCATTATTTTACATATGACCATACAACAGTGAAAACACGGAAATCCAGGCAATTCCATCAATGGCAGGGAAAGAGTTAAATTCTGACCTGGCACAACAGTAAAAAAAAAAAAAAAAAAAGAACAAAACGTTACAAAGTTATTGATTGTATTTGAAACAATAAGTTTTACATCCAATCACATTAATGATGTTAACAAATAAATCAGACAATGCACCGACAATTTAGTGATATCCCCACAATTGTGGTCTTGACCGGTCCTGAAATAAAATCCTGAATCCTCTTAGTCTGAGACCGAGGCAAGACCGAGTACGAATGCGGTCGAGACCAAGACAAGTTCATTCAAGACTGTTTTTGAGTCCTACAACACTACCAAGAACAGATTACAACATGTTCAATTATTTTCTTCCATTTTCTCAGCTATGAAGCTGCAGACACAATACAATGAGACATTAAAATATTGATGTAATTTATCTGAAATTAAGATTTTATTTATACATTTCTTAATCTATCTATTCTTTATTCCTAGCGTCTTTTCTTCAAATTGCTGATCAGTTCAATGTCCCCATCCGTCCTGTTAAATACCCATTTGAGATTCTTCTAAACCGTGAGATGGGCTGAAACTGTAGGTCTGCTGATAAACCAGCGCAATCCTGTCCGTTAATTAACGTGGTCTCTTGAACCCACTCACCGCTTACAAGCGGTATGCAAACATCTCCATGGCCGGCTCCGATTTCAAAGTCAAGTCCAGAGGACCAGCTGTAGACCATGGGACAATTTCATCAGCTTTTTGAAACAAAAGCTGGGTAGGCCTGTTTGAGCATTGGGCAAGAGAGATGGAGAGAGAAAGAGACCGAGTGAGCGAAAAGGGGGAAAAAAACAATAGCGATGCCTGAGACGTTGCAGATGTCGAGTTGAATCCGCTAGTGGCTGTTGACAGTTTTTTGAGGAAAGACAGCTTGAGAGGTTGAGTGTGTAGTGGCTGGAGTATGTGTGGTTGTAGGCACACGTGTGTTTGTTCGTATATACTCACATGCACATGCGTGCACTCAACACTTGCATGCTGCTAATGCAATGATCTGCAGCTCAACACGCAGTACGCAACTACAAACGCTGTGACACAATGAAAGATGTTCCCTTGAATCAAAACCTGTCCTAGTTCTTCACTTCATCTTAACACCTTCATTCCACGTCAAGAGCTAATCAGAGGCAACATTCCTGTCCAATCCTTTAATCCCGTTTCCTGATCAAAACAGTGTTGTTGATAGTTTTGCTAAATCCAAATACAACTGCAATTACCCCTGGCTTTACACCATTGTAACAGAGAGGTGACAATTTCACAAATTTCAGGCCAATTGTAACACAAATAGGTCTGGTAATTATATTTCTTTGAGGTTTTGAGTCATTAAATATAACAACTGCACTTGCAATGCAGAATTTATAATATACACTGTAGCCTACTTTTTATGGAAAATACACATTTTGAAATATATATATATTTTTAAATAGTTTGCCTTGTCTTTTAAATGCATGTTATATTAAACATGTCCTGTTATTATCAATGTTGAAAGCAGTTGTGCTACTTAACATTTTTGTGGAAACCGTGATATACAAACCCGATTCCAAAAAAGTTGGGACACTGTACAAATTGTGAATAAAAACAGAATGCAATGATGTGGAAGTTTCAAATTTCAATATTTTATTCAGAATACAACATAGATGACATATCAAATGTTTAAACTGAAAAAATGTATAATTTTAAGGGAAAAATAAGTTGATTTTAAATTTCATGGCATCAACACATCTCAAAAAAGTTGGGACAAGGCCATGTTTCCCACTGTGTGGCAACCCCTCTTCTTTTTATAACAGTCTGCAAACGTCTGGAGACTGAGGAGACAAGTTGCTCAAGTTTAGGAATAGGAATGTTGTCCCATTCTTGTCTAATACAGGCTTCTAGTTGCTCAACTGCCTTAGGTCTTCTTTATCACATCTTCCTCTTTATGATGCGCCAAATGTTTTCTATGGGTGAAAGATCTGGACTGCAGGCTGGCCATTTCAGTACCCGGATCCTTCTTCTACGCAGCCATGATGTTGTAATTGATGCAGTATGTGGTCTGGCATTGTCATGTTGGAAAATGCAAGGTCTTCCCTGAAAGAGACAATGTCTGGATGGGAGCATATGTTGTTCTAGAACTTGGATATACCTTTCAGCATTGATGGTGCCTTTCCAGATGTGTAAGCTGCCCATGCCACACGCACTCATGCAACCCCATACCATCAGAGATGCAGGCTTCTGAACTGAGCACTGAGAACAACTTGGCTTGTCCTTGTCCTCTTTAGTCCGGATGATATGGCATCCCAGTTTTGCAAAAAGAACTTCAAATTTTGATTCGTCTGACCACAGAATAGTTTTCCACTTTGCCACAGTTCATTTTAAATGAGCCTTGGCCCAGAGAAAACGCCTGCGCTTCTGGATCATGTTTAGATATGGCTTCTTTTTTGACCTATAGAGTTTTAGCCGGCAACGGCGAATGGCACGGTGGATTGTGTTCACCGACAATGTTTTCTGGAAGTATTCCTGAGCCCATGTTGTGATTTCAATTACAGTAGCATTCCTGTATGTGATGCAGTACCGTCTAAGGGCCGAAGATCACGGGCATCCAGTATAGTTTTCCGGCCTTGACCCTTACGCACAGAGATTCTCTGAATCTTTGGATGATATGATAATCATCCAAAGATGATGATAACTTCAAACTCTTTGCAATTTTTCTCTGAGAAACTCCTTTCTGATATTGCTCCAGTATTTTTGGCCGCAGCATTGGGAGGATTGGTGATCCTCTGCCCATCTTGACTTCTGAGAGACACTGCCCCTCTGAGAGGCTCTTTTTATACCTGTGGCGAGGGGGGGGTGGTTTAGCGATGTCTGTGACGGGAGAGAGAGTCAGGGAACGAGCGGCACGTAAGTGAATCAAGGTCAAAGGAGTATCACCTGTCTTGTTTCAGTGATTGGCGTGGAGAGACAGGATTTAAGCTGCCCAGGAAGTGAGGACGGAGAGAGAAGCTGGGACTCGAGGGAGCACATGCAGAGAGGAACTGCTGAAGAGAAACCGATGGAGTACAAAGAGTTTACGTTTATTGTTTATGTTTATGTCACGTACACTACGCAAACTATATGGATTATTGGGCATTAAATCGATCTGCACCAGCGTCTATCACCCACAGACGGATGGGTTGGTGGAACGATTTAATCGCACTTTGAAGACAATGATCCGAAAGTTCGTACAGGAAGACGCCAAAAATTGGGATAAATGGTTAGAACCCCTGTTGTTCGCTGTACGCGAGGTCCCGCAAGCCTCCACCGGGTTTTCCCCGTTCGAGCTCCTCTACGGACGTCAGCCCCGTGGGGTGTTGGACGTTCTCAGAGAGGGTTGGGAGGACGGACCTTCGCAAAGCAAAAACGAAATTCAGTATGTCATGGACTTGAGAACAAAACTCCACACACTGGGGCGGCTATCCATGGAGAATTTGTTACAGGCTCAGGACAAACAAAGCCGGCTGTACAACAGGGGAACGAAACTGCGTGAATTTTCACAGGGAGATAAAGTGCTTGTATTACTCCCCACTTCTAGCTCTAAATTGCTCGACAAGTGGCAGGGACCCTTTGTGGTCACACGGCGAATAGGAAATCTCGATTATGAGGTGATTCGGTCGGATAGGAGCGGGGCACATCAAATATACCACCTTAACCTCCTGAAGAAGTGGAGTGAGGCGGAGTCAGTGATGTTGGCAATGGCAGTGAGTGGGGAGGAGGATCTCGGGCCAGAGGTGAACACAAAAAGTACATCACTCGCACTGGCCCCAGGGGGAGATCATCTCTCGCCGTTGCAGCTCACTGACATAGCCCAGTTGCAGAAGCTATTTGCGGATGTGTTCTCGCCCATACCCGGTCGGACGAACCTCAGGAAGAATTAGAGGCAATGCTGGACATGGGAGTAATAGAAGAATCCTACAGTGATTGAGCCAGCCCGATAGTTTTAGTCCCTAAAACGGACGGCTCAGTTCGGTTCTGTGTGGATTATCGCAAGGTGAATGCTGTGTCGAAATTCAACGCATATACAATGCCAAGGGTTGATGAGTTGCTTGATCGGCTAGGCACCGCTCGCTTTTATTCGACACTGGATTTGACAAAGGGATATTGGCAGATCCCCTTAACGCCTTTATCGAAAGAAAAAAACAGCTTTTACGACGCCGTTTGGATTACACCAATTTGTTACACTTCCTTTCGGGTTGTTTGGGGCTCCGGCCACGTTTCAGCGTCTCATGGATAAAATTCTGCGGCCGCATGCTGCATATGCCGCTGCATACTTGGATGACATCATTATCTATAGTAATGATTGGCAGCGGCATATGGAGCATGTGCGAGCCGTCCTGAGGTCGCTGAGAATGGCCGGGCTGACTGCCAACCCGAAGAAGTGTGCGATTGGGTGCGTGGAGGTTAGGTATCTGGGTTTCCACTTGGGTCATGGGCAGGTGCGTCCCCAAATTGACAAGACAGCCGCAGTTGCAACCTGTCCGAGACCCAAGACCAAAAAGGAGGTGAGGCAGTTCCTTGGGCTAGCGGGATATTATAGGAGATTTGTTCCTAATTATTCAGACCTCACTAGCCCACTGACGGACCTCACTAAAAAGGAAGCACCAGATCCAGTCCAGTGGTCAGAGCTGTGCCAGCAGGCTTTTACCCAGGTGAAGGCTGCTTTATGTGGCGGGCCGCTTTTGCAATCCCCTGATTTTTCTCTCCCTTTATGTTACAGACGGACGCGTCGGACAGGGGGCTGGGTGCAGTACTGACCCAGGAGAGGGAGGGGGAGGAGCGGCCGGTGCTGTACATCAGTCGCAAGCTCTCAAAGAGAGAGACGATGTACAGCACCATTGAAAAAGAATGTTTGGCGATTCGATGGGCCGTTCTTACCCTCCGCTATTATCTCCTGGGGAGGGAGTTCACTCTCTGTTCGGACCAAGTGGCTGACTTCCTTTCCAGAAATGGGGGGGGGGAGGCTGCAGGCCGGATGGCTCCCCGGCCTGAGTCGGGCGGTGGGGGTATGTGGCGAGGGGGGCGTGGTTTAGCGAAGTCTGTGACGGGAGAGAGAGTCAGGGAACGAGCGAATCAAGTAAGTGAATCAAGGTCAAAGGAGTATCACCTGTCTTGTTTCAGTGATTGGCGTGGAGAGATTTAAGCTGCCCAGGAAGTGAGGACGGAGAGAGAAGCTGGGATTCGAGGGAGCACATGCAGAGAGGAACTGCTGAAGAGAAACCGACGGAGTACAAAGAGTTTACGTTTATTGTTTATGTTTGATGCAAAATACATAGTTGTGAGTAAAATCAAAGAGAACCTACGAGTCCCAGAAAGCCGATCCCTTGTCTTCTTCCTTATACACGTGAACATTGCTACAATACCCAATCATGTTGCCAATTGACCTAATAAGTTGCAGATTGGTCCTCCAGCTGTTCCTTATATGTACATTTAACTTTTCCGGCCTCTTATTGCTACCTGTCCCAACTTTTTGGGAATGTGTAGTTCTCATGAAATCCAAAATGAGCCAATATTTGGCATGACATTTCAAAATGTCTCACTTTCAACATTTGATATGTTATCTATATTCTATTGTGAATAAAATATAAGCTTATGAGATTTGTAAATTATTGCATTCTTTTTTTCTTTTTTTTTTGTCAATTTGTACAGTGCCCCAACTTTTTTGGAACCGGGTTTGTATAAAAAAAAAAACAGCATTTATTTGAAATAGAAATCCTTGTAGCCTTAAATGTATTTTATGGACATTTTGATAAATTTTATATTTTACCATTTTTTATTTTTATTTCTGGCAGTCTGGCCAAATAAAAATAGTTCTGATATTGTGTATTGATATCACTTCCGGTTCATCCCTCATATTCGAAACGTATGGTCAAGTTGCACACACTGCATTATGGGAAATTTTATACATTTGTAAACTATGATACTTGTTGAATACGGCACACTTGGCAAAAGTAGTAGGTCTCAGGTATTGAATGCATACAGGATATTACATAATGTGCAAAATATACTTGTATCAAATCAAATCAAATCACCTTTATTTATATAGCGCTTTTAACAAGTCCAATTGTTTCAAAGCAGCTTCACATTGTTAACAGGAAAATAATGCAACAGAATTTGTGAAACGGTGATGTTATCCAGCTAATTTCAAGTATCATATAGTGGCAATGCGGGCAGATTGGTAAAATAGATGAAATTTAGGTGTCCCCAACTGAGCAAGCCAAAAGCCAGAGGCAACGGTGGCAAGGAACCAAAACTCCTTCAGTGTCAGAATGGAGAAAAAAAAACCTTGGGAGAAACCAGGCCAGGGTGCCAGTTCTCCTCTGGCCAACGAACAAACAGTGTATGATTATAATTCTGGCAACATAGCAGATCTTAATTCATATTAGGCAAATAGATATTTGTAAGATTATTCGAAAGATTGGAGTCATCACGCCGAAGACGGGTTTAATGAGGATGTCGTGTCGATGCAGCATTTACGGGGGGAGTTTATTTGACATGTTCTCTGCAGACATTTCAGGGATGCGTTGGTCATGTCAAGGCGCTGGTCCACCATCTGATCTGGATACATCCCGGATCCAGCTGACTGCAGTAAACCTCAGGATAAACAGAGAGACTAATATTAGCGTAGATGCCATTCTTATGATGTAACGAGTACATCAGGTGTTATGGGAAGTGTTCCCGGTTCCGGCTGACCTAGGTAATGCAGCCTAACAATCATTTACTGATTTGAATAATAGAAATTGATAATGTTCTATGTGTATGCCATAGTAAAGAGATGCATTTTTAGTCTAGATTCAAACTGACAGAGTGTGTCTGCTTCCCGAACAATGCTAGGAAGACTGTTCCAGAGTTTAGGCGCTAAATAGGAAAAGGATCGACCGCCTGCAGTTGATTTTGATATTCTAGGTATTATCAACTGGCCAGAGTTTTGAGACCGCAATAGACGTGATGGAGTATAATGCGTTAAGAGTTCGCTCAAGTACTGGGGAGCTAAACCATTTAGTGCTTTGTAAGTAATAAGCAAGATTTTAAAATGTATACGATGTTTAATAGGGAGCCAGTGCAGTGTTGACAGAACCGGGCTAATATGGTCATACTTCCTTGTTCTAGTAAGAGCTCGAGCTGCTGCGTTTTGGACCAGCTGGAGTTTGTTTATTAAGCGAGCAGGGCAACCACCCAGTAAAGCATTACAGTAATCTAGCCTTGAGGTCATGAACGCATGAATTAACTGTTCAGCATTTTGCATCGAAAGGATGTGCCGTAATTTAGATATATTTTTAAGATGGTAGAATGCAGTTTTACAGATGTTAGAAACGTGGCTTTCAAATGAAAGATTGGTATCAAAGAGCACACCCAGGTTCCTAACTGACGACGAGAACTTGACAGAGCAGCCATCGAGTGTTAGACAGTATTCTAGGTTACTACTTTGGTACTACTACTGTATGGTTGTATGCTTTCCCAAACATAGAAAAAATGTATTCATAAATTTATTATTTTAGCCTTTTTTAACAGTTTTATTGATACTCAAACTCATCATCCAATGGTCAGCTAGTCCACAACTCCAACAGGCATATTTTATATATTGTTTTCCAAAAAACTCCCATCGTGCACAGCATTTACATCTTAAACAAGGATGTGTGTTGTGTTTTTAAATGTACAAACCTAAAAGTGCACTAATAATGAATTTAAAAGAAACTAATCCAGCTATATGTTAGTGTTTAAATGAGATTTCATGATGTGATAACACAGTTCTGTATGTTCCAATACTGCCATACTCTTTTTCTACACACTCAGAAGAGCATACTTTCACACTAACAACAAATCACATACTGTAGTGCATAGTATAAGTATGCAAATTTGGACATAAAGATGCAGTCAAATTAGTAACATTTCTATTGAAGTTACATTAGCAAAATTATTGTCAACAATGAAGCACATGAAGCACATCTCATACAGAAAACTGTCTGTTGGCTAATACTTTAAATCTGTGTCAAATTAATGAATTTCAGCCATGAAAATTCAGCCATGAAACTGTAAATGTGACAGTACCTTAAAGAGATCACCCAAAAATGAAAATTCTGTCATCATTTACTCACCCTCATGATGTTCCGAACTGTATGAGTTTCTTTCTTCTGTTGAACACAAAAGAAGATAATTATTATTTAATAAATATTATTTTAATGAATGTTGGTAGCCAAACAGTTGATGGGATCCATTGACTTCTATGGTATTTTTTCCATACTATGGAAGCCAGTTGGGTCCATATTCTTCAAAATATCTTCTTTTGTGTTCAGCATAAGTAAGAAATGCATATAGATTTGGAACAATTTGATAGAATTTAATTTTTTTGGATGAATTAACACTTTAAGTCTTCTTTGTCAACAGCCAGCTAAGATTATTAGATAATATTATAATAATAGTTACAAGAGTTGAAGTTAAATTTAAAAGGGTCGACACAAACTGTCAGAAAATTACCGTAAACACATCAATGACACCGGCCTTCACGCAACAAGAACAAGTATCAGCTTACAAGCTAGAGAGTCTATATTGGGAACACACACACATATACACAGGCTATTTTCATGTCCCCCACGACTTCACACAACTTTTTGCGAGAGGATAGTTAATCCTTGAGTGTTTGTTGCTGGAGGAACAGAATGTTAGTATGGCTGACTCAGAGGCCAAACACAGAATGATGATCTGTGATTTCTATATTTTGTTCCATTATCAATAAATATGGCAATTTTTCTTAAATTAATTAAAAGCACAAAGATACTCCACTACACAAGTTTAGTAATGGCTGCTTTCCGTAAGGCGCCAAAATCTTGTTTTTATTTCATGTAGTAGTCATGACTATCCTCATACTTCAGGCATAGAGTCATAACTAATGAAAGTGTGGATTACCTCACTCGATTTTGCATGGTGAGCGGGGCAGCTCGCACAACGGAGACATTCTTTCCAGTTTAGTCTTCAGAAGATATTGAGCCCACCATCAAATGGAACATCTATGCCTCAACCTACTATTATTCGCTTCACATTGGCTAATGCTGTTTGTCAATCCCTTATTCAGGGACACGGTGTAGTGTTTACATACCTTAGCTGTGTGTAATGATAGCATGCTAGAAATGGTGCGTAATTCACTATAGGCATTACTATTAGTAATATTGTTAGAATTGGTAATAGTCTTGAAATTGCTAATATACCAATTTTAAAGTCGTCAGGAAACAGAAGTTGTGATAACATTTTCTTCCCTGTTGTGACGTTTATCTGTGTGAAACGTCTTCTCGAACAAGAAAAAATGTAGGGCGGGACTTAATTTTGTCCATGGGGAATTGATTGGATGGTTGTGGTTTGCTATTGGTGGATCTCATATGAGTGAAAGGTTGCCCTGCCCTCACGCCAGTAAACACGTAGAAGAGAAGTCGCTGTAAGAGGGAGGGGAAGTTATTTTGATTATGAAGATTATGATGGCACATGAATTAAAAAATTCATTTTGATTTCATGGTGTAACAAGGACTACATTTTGGGATTGGGATTGGGATAGCAGATTGGAATCCATGTGCAGTTTATTAAAATAACACAAACTCACAGTACAAGCAGGCGTGGGTCGGTAAACCAGGGTGTACAGCAATATCAGAGACAGTGCATCAATCGTGGTCATAACAGGCAATAGGTCAGGGCAGGCAGCAAACAAACGAGAATCAAAGTCCAGGCAAACAGAGATCAAGGGCAGGCAGAACAGGTTCGCAAGTAGTAGTCCAAGGCAGAGTCAAACACAGGCAGGATAATCACAGGGAATAACGCTCAGAAATGCAGAAATGCATTTCTGACCGGGAACACCACAAGGCTGCCTCAGTATTTTTGTCCACATTTACTTTCATTGTATGGACAAAAACAAAATTTCGACCAAATATTGTCTTTTATTTTCTTTGGAAGACAGAAAGTCATACAATTTTGAAACGCCATGAGAGTAAGTAAAAATGACAAATAATTTAGCTTTTGGATGAACTATCCCACATTAATGTCGACTTTTGTTGTATTGTATCATGCCTTGGGTCTTTAGTGCCCCGGGACGTCATTCACTACCCTCCTCATTTATTTTTTAAAGTTAGACATCAACCTTCTTAGTATTCAATTCATTATACACAATATAACAAGAAAACAATAATAAAATTATAAAAGAATGCCGGTTTTCCCATTCATTTTTTTACATAAATATTGTATAGGATCGCTAATGACCCGAGGTGTGTAACAGTGTAAGTATATTTTTTCTGCACAACAATAATTTAATCTTTGATGACTGAATAAGTGCAATTTACCTTTATTCCACAAGGTGGCAATGTCTGACACACAATGATGAAGTGTTTCACTCATAGTTACCGCAGGCAGAAAACAAAATAATAGGAAGAATCATCAGCAAAACTTGCTGATGCAAGAACTGAACGCAATCAGATATTAGTGTCACTGTCACTTGATGGTGGATCTGCTGAAGAAGCTGTCAGCGATCACAATATTGATTTGGAAGATGTTGAAAATGATAGTTTTGAGAATGTGTTTGAGATGGTGAATATGAGGCAGATGCTGAATGTACTGGGAAATGAGCGCTGACGAGGACAGTGATGATGGTATAAAACATCTCAAACTGAACCCTTCCAAGCTCCAAAAGGTGACAAAATATGCTTTATTTTATTCTTCTGTAATTGCTACTCTAATTTCAGGAGAGTTTTATATTATCACGACAGGAAGAGATCCAGCCGTGTCAGATATAGATCCGGGTCGCTAAAGACCCAAATATGTAATAATGATTTGTGAAACATTCATGCATTTAAGAACTAATAGTCACATGCACGTTTCATAATGCGTTTGAAACCGACTTGCCATTTTGCTTTTCACCCTTCCAAATTCTGTGATTTAAACATGTGATAACATCCGAAAGTAACCAAAACTTTCCAGAGACCTATAGTTAAAACACTCAAAAACCGTCAATTTGGCAGTGCATACAAAATCATCACTACAGCTTTGTTTCGTTTTAGAAAATGGGCTGATCAGTGACAAGTAATTGCGTCCCATGAATGATACAATCAGTGACAGATTAACCTGCACCCTGTGGCCCTAGATTGTTATTACTATACTATTACATGCTTTTACCTATTAATTACTGTATATCATAAGTCAAACCAGTGAGAAAAACAACGAAATGAGCTGAACGAGTGAGAAGAGCGGTAAGAGGTCAGGAGCAGAGACTGTAGCAGATAATTGTGCTGGTGGGCTCACGCAGAGAACTGTCTGTTTAGATCAGCGATTATTTATGAAAGCCATCCGGCCCCTGGGCCACAGTTGCCACTGGCTGAGGGGGATAAAAAGTTGGTCATCAGGTCAAGGGCCAAGGGGAGCATGCAGAGAACAGGTGGGGTGTACAGAGGCTTCTGGAACTGACTCAGGGCGGCCCACACCTGCCCTCACTGTCAATCAACAGGAGCCGAAAGAAAAGAGACACTGAAGTACTACTGTACTCGTACATGGTGTCTTTTAGAGTTTAGAAAAACTTCTCTGGATTTTCCCCTTTTGCTGGTAAGTCTGACTGACTGAGTCATTGATGAGCTGGAGTGAAAATGGATCCTCCTGAAATGTTTTTACAGTCGTCATGGCCTTGTCTTGTTATCTAAGAGAAGTATATCTAATGGGTAACCTCCAGAGATTTAATATGAAAAAAAAAAAAAAAAAAATTATTTTATGTGAAAAATTAGTTTCCAAAACCTCTGCCAACTTTTCAGGCAAGATCTTCTTTGAGGAACAAATCTAGTGGTTAGAGAACATCACTTTGTTTGGAATGTTGAAGAAAATACTAAGTACTAATAATAAATCTACTCTACAAGAAATTAACCATTTTATGAAATAAATGATTGAACACTGATGATTCAATGATTGAATATTTTTGTATATAAAAATACAACACTCCAGTAGGCAAAGGTGTCCTAGAAATAGGCTAGTTTCCCATTTAAAAAAATATTATTGAAACATAACAAGACATTAAACCCTAAAGGCAAGGAATCAAGAAACCAGTGACAACGTCAAAAAACATCCATGAAAAAATAATGCAAGACTTTAAAGCATATCTGCCAGAGCAAATCCCTGATGGTTCCTTGGGGCTACAAGGAGGTTATAATTTCTCATTTTCTTTCCTTCTCCATCCTGTAAATCACTCATACGTCCATGTATCATCCATCCATTCATTCATCAATGTGGGACATCCAGCCCTGGCCACGGTAGCAGTTCCCATTGGTTTCGGACAGCTAATGCCCCTTGTGAAACGCCACCAGCTCTTATAGAGTTGCCTTAGCTGCCGGCCGGACCCGTGTGTGCTGGGTGGGCAGCAGGTGCGAGCGTGAAGGACAGCTCAACTGCACTCTACGACACACATACAGAACATACACACAAACACATACCGACTCTCAAAGTGAAACTAAACTTTCTAAGAAGCTACTTTTACAACATCAAAGTACTTTTTCACTGTTGGATAAACGCAGTTTGAAGGGAATTAGACTGAATGCAAGCCCACACTAATATGTTAGTGCATTGTAAGATACTTGGTTCTGTTAACAGACTTTATTTACATCAGCATATATATATATATATATATATATATATATATATAGCACCATATTTAACTGTCTTGGCCAGATCTTGGCTTCCAAGTTTAAAATCACTAGTGAAAATTGCCATATTTTATTTATATAAATATTGTTTTTTGTTTTTGTTTTTTTACTTCATATATTTTCAGATGATCTTATCTGCAAGAACATAATAATATAATATTGAAATAATTGATGCACTATATTACTGTGACAATTAAAAAAATTTATTTTATGATTATACTACAATTATTACAATAATATAATAATCTAGTATATTATTATTACAAACACAAATAGGGAATTTGTGTGAATAAATAAATTCAAATAATAAGCAGTATGACTGTATGATATGATTGTCTCAAAATCTTCAATTTTACAATAATATAATAATATATAATCATAAAAATTCTAATAATATACAATATATGCTGTATATTATTATTATAATTTCAGTTTATTAATTTTCACTGTAAAAGTGATCAATTGACTTAACTTAAAAAAGTGAGAAACCTGTTTCCTTAAAATTATTTAAATAAACTTCATGCATAATTGAAAAAAATTAAGTTGAAAAAATAAAATAAGTCATATGACTTTTTTTTTTTTAATTACGCATGAAGTTTATTTACTTAATCATTTCAAGGCAATGGCTTTCCTCACTTTTTTTAAGTTAAGTCAACAGATCACTTTTTACAGTGTTCTGTGCAAACCTTTTCAATATGATTTTTTTTTTTATCTGATTATTTCTAACGATCTTAAACGTTTTGACCCCATGTGTATTCACTATGTCTTTGCTTCATCACTTTTGAAACATGGAAGAAGTGACAAGGCCGTGAGTGTAGATAATCCTTCAGCCTCTAGAGGGCGCTGTTCCATATTTGAGTTGGCTGGTTTTAAGTCAGTGTGTGGTGTCGAGGCCATGAGGGACTTTGGGATTCTCCAGTTGCAGGCAGGCAGACTGGCTGGCACCCCAAATGTAGCTTCTTCATCCTGGAGACAGCTGTTGTCCCTGTGACGACACTAGTGACCAATGAGGTTTGGGTCCGAGCTGGGGGTGGTGGGGTGGAGAGGAGGCTTATGGGTTTGAACACGATCAACTGCTGCAGAATCGGAGGGGGCAGTTGGCCGCGGACAGTAAACACCATTCCAAGCCCTGCCGCACACTGGAGTGCAGCTTCACCGAGCGTAAATATACATCTTGACACTTCCTCCTATGAGAATACAGTCTATATTTTATCTATTTTCATCTTGTCAACGGGTGGTCCGGGAAGTTCCTGTCGGCTCCTTCAACTCAAGTGGCATAGTTTGCTATATTTGTCATGTACTTAGACGGGACTTTACATTGACGTACTAATAATACCATTGAAAGATAATATTAATACAGATGGATTTTATCAATTTAAAAAGGTTTTTGATAAATATACTTCACATGATGTGCACTGAATGATATATCAATGGCTCAGAAAAGGCTATTTCATTTTACATAAAGTGGGTAGCCCCTCATGACGGCAGCCATTTTGAAATCACATGACCAGGCATATCTTGAATGATTCATGGGCTGCGTTTAAATCCACTTTTAGACATACGTTCATGAACTTCCCTAAGCACTTTCCCTTGGGGGAATCCCCACCGCCATTTTGAAGTGCGTTCAACTTAGTGGACGAGGGAAGTTTATTTGAACAGACCCTCAACCCCTCGATTTTGACCGAGGGAGTGACTCAACATGTAAACTTCAGGCAGATCCATAGACAACAAAGCACCATGATTGTGACGTCACACAGCAGATCACGCTTAATTTACCCCCACAATGCCACACAACTCTAGTGTATGATATTGGAGTTTTTGGATATTGGTGTGTTTTTTTTTTTACACAGCTAATTTCGTTTTTACAGTTATAGTGTATTGTATTGCTATCATGTTCAGTTATGTATTTTTTTATATTTTATATTTAATATGAATATATTAATATTTCATATTTGTTTATATTACATTTTTAACAGCCCAAGCATACATATAGGCCTATAGAATGATCCATAAACTAATTTATAAGGAAAAAGCATATAAATAATAAATTAGCCCCATAGCAGATTCCAAGTGATAAAGGGCTTAAGCCCAATTGATACTTCTGTGTCAAATGTACACCGTAGCAATGTCGTAGGCTGTGTGTAGCATGCGTAGCCTACGACGTACCCTGACGTGCACCTCTCCAAATTCTGCATTCACTTCAACGTGGACCACAAGCACTGTGATTGGTCTACCAAAACCCCTCCCTCAGGGGTTATCATGCTTCCTCTGGATGTGTAATTGCACGTTGACATGGACAACAATGCAGAAGTATAAATGAAAATCGATGCATAGCCCACAGCACAGAGGCTACTGTGCAGGTCCAATGCAGTAAAAATCATTTGACTCTCGAGTTAGTATTGACATACTAATAATACTGTTGAGAGATAATATTAATACAGATGGATTTTATCCATTTAAAAGGGTTTTTGATAAATATACTTCAAATGATGTGCACTGAATGATATATCAATGGCTCAGAATTTCATTTTACATAAAGTGGGTAGCCCCTCATGGCGGCAGCCATTTTGAAATCACATGACCAGGCATAACTTGAATGATTCATGGGCTCCGTTTAAATCCACTTTTAGACATACGTTCATGAACTTCCCTAAGAACTTTCCCTTGGGGGAATCCCCACCGCCATTTTGAAGTGCGTTCAATTTTGTATTTTTTTGTACCTGCATCAGCAGTTTAAGTTTGCTTGTTACTTGTTTATTTACCTTCTTTTTTTTATTTAGGCTATTTAGCCTATTTAATAATTTACTTAATTTTGTTATCACAGGAAATGACGTGCTCAAAATTTTAATCATTGTTTGTCCATCATTTTGCAGGCAATGCTATGTCGCAATCAAAGACTGTGGACGTAGTGTCAGTCACCCATTGGGTTCTGAAGAGCAGTTTTGAAAAAGCCTCAAAGTCAGCCGTTGCCATCTTGGCAGCACGTCACTCCTGGATAACTGACTATGGGCAAAGCGGCGGGACGTGGGCGGGGCTGAGGTGATGTGATGACTAACAGACAGCAGACAAACGGCTATCCACCTGTCACTCAAAGTGGCCACACCCTTAATTATGCAGAACTTTAAGGCTTTATATAATGCAAATGAATGAGTTATAAAAAAATTCACCCCCCTCACAGTTGTTATGAAGGGCAAAATTAGCCATATAGATTAAAACCACAATTTGTACCATCACGTTCGCAGTTGTGGCTGGTTAGGCCAAAAACGTCTCGGCCCCTGAAGGAGGGAATGGAGACATACGTCGGAACTGACCGACGAATTGGGATCTGTTTTCAGAGACCAATCTACTTCGAGTGATTAAAAACGAGCCAATGGACATTGGGATGCAGTTCACGCATTCCACGCACTGCCCGCAGCACGGGTATAAACACGGAAGTGGAAGTACCGCATATCGCTTTTCAACTGAGGAGCCGAGACAAGTGACTCGGCCTTCAGCTGAAGCACAGCACCTGGCGACGGGACGTACGTCTCCGTTCCCTCCTTCAGGGAACGAGGATTACATTTGTAACCGAGACATTCCCTTTCAGTCGGTCACGTTCGACGTACGTCTGAACTGACCGACGAATTGGGATCCCTACCAACACGCCAGGATGCTGGCCTTTCCAGCGCCCTGCTTGAGCTCACTGCCAGCGCCCAGGAGGAGGCTACACTCCTAGTCGAGTGTGCTCGCAACCCGAAGGGGCAGGGCACGTCTTGGGACTGGTACGCCAAGACAATAGCATCCACTATCCAGTGGGCTAACCTCTGCTTGGAGACAGCCTTTCCCTTCTGCTGGTCTCCGTAACAGAAGAGCTGTTCTGAGGTCCTAAAGCTAGACGGGACAGAGAAAAGCTAGGGCTGGGTCTGCCTTCTCTGAAGGCAGCGCTTGCAGGTTCACCACCTGATCTCGGAAAGGAGTGGTGGGAACCTTGGGCACGTATCCGGATCCGTGGCCCCTGAACTTGGGAGGCCGGTGAGCGAACTGAAATCGCGTAACCGAGTCTGATGGTACGGATGAGTGTTGTCTGAGCATTCCAAGGTGGGGCAGAGTGTGGGTGAGAAGGCCTGGTGGCGTACTCGGTGCCCACACTGCTGCCCCCTGGCGAGGGAGAGAGGGGAGGAAAGGAGTGGCAAGGCCCGGGGGCGTCACACACTGCCAACCTGACCCTCTCGGTGCCCAGGGAGGGAGGACACTGCTCTTTTGAGAAAGTGGGTACCACTGGACTCCGGAGAGCCAGTGGCAGGACCAAAACCTAGTGTCCCCCTAGTCCTCCTCTGGGGGGGGGAGGGAGGGGTGCAGACACCGCCTTCCCAAGAGCAGATCCCCTTCTCACTGGGCCACCCATTTCAGGGCCGCTTGCAGACTTTGCAGGACCCTGGACGGGTCGGGTGCCTCCCTTGCGCCCGGCCACCTGCTGCCCGGGTGGAGGCTGCTGCTTGGCTTTAGCAGGGGCAGAGGCGGACACAGGGGGGGACGCCCTCGGCGACAAGCAGGCGGAGACACTGTGACTGACGACTGGGTGGAGGCAGCAGCTGGTCATCGGGACAGGTGGGGTTTTTTTGCCTCCGTCTGCTACTGGGCCACCAAGAACTGCTGGGCGAAGTTCTCGATGGCGTCGCCGAAGAGGCCAGCCTGACAGACAGGGGCATTGAGGAACCGAACTTTGTCGGGCTCAAGCATCTCTGCCAGGTTTAGCCCCATGTGACATTCCTGGACCACTAGTGTGGACATCGCCTGACCCAGGGAGTGTGCGGTGACTTTCGTCGCCCAAAGCGCGAGGTCTATCACCGCACGCAGTTCCTGCATAACTCCTGGGTCGGGACTACCCTTGTGCATGCAGGACAGAGGGTAGTGAGAGAGGGAAAAAACACTTATACAGATTATGGCCCTTTTGGTGTTCCATATTTCCCTCTCTCCGATGCAGCAATTGACATCTGTCCTCTGCCAGAGCCCCGAATGAAATGCTAGGTCCTTTTTTTTTTTTTTTTTTAACCAGCAATCCCATCTGTAAGCTACCAGCAGGCATGTGAGACAGTGAGCGTGGCCATCAGAGAGAACGTGAACCATCCACAAACACAGTCTCAGCATGCTTGTGATGCTAGAGGAGTGGGGGCCCGAGGGGATGTACCCGGCAGAGAAACCCGCGCCCGCACTGTCAGCCAGCCACTCGACAGCACACAGCGCGCTGAATGCTTAAGCCCTTATGAGAAAGGTAACACGAACTGTGCGCCGACGTGATCACACTCTCCTGAGAGAGTACGAATCACCCACTAATGCAATCTCGCATGTTTATGTGCGAGAGAGATCGTGGCCGTCAAATGAGGACAGGAAACAACCGCATCCAGAAACACACAGTTTGAATGACATCCTGAAAAAGACGCAGAGTCAAACCATGTTGCTCTTTTAGAAGGAAATGCTCTTTTAGAAGTGCTGAAGCACTCAGGGAGATGGCCGCAGCTCACAGCAGTCCGATTGCAAGCCTGCGTGTGAGCACTCAAAGAATGGAAACGCCCAGCCAACCAACACAGAGACAAGTGTATGTTGCAGCGGCCACTCGCTGACTCGCGCCGTCACACCAGCACCCAGGTAAGAGAGCGAACCTCCTCGAGACTCGTCTAAACACTCTTTGTAGAAACAGCTTGATACAGCAAACCGTTCGGCTCCGAAGTTAAAAGCGATATGCGGTATTTCCACTTCCGTGTTTATACCTGCTCTGCGTGGAATGCGTGAACCGCATGCCAATGTCCATTGGCTCGTTTTTAATAACTCGAAGTAGATTGGTCTCTGAAAACAGATCCCAATTCGTCGGTCAGTTCCGACGTACGTCGAACGTGACCGACTGAAAGGGAACTCAAATTAACATGGAAAAGATACCTTTTATCATGTGTCATGCCGTCACGTTACGTGTAGTTAGGACACAGTGTTAGAAACAATGAAAGTTTAATAAAAAAAAAAATCTTCATATTTCACTTGTGGCCCATTGTGAGGGAAAAAATGGTAGTTTCGTGAATCAAGTATTTTGTTTTTGAAATGAGAAGTAAGCTAATCCAACTAATCTTTATATTCTCGCAGTGTGTCGGTTATGCGGTGATGCGATGTGAAATATTGCAGGGCAATTGAAAATGGGGCCCATGGTTTCGCCAGGAGTGAGTGCTCATGCAATGTAAGCAAAGATGTACATCTGAGTAAATGAGACGGAGGGAAGGGCAATAAAAATTGGACTTAAACGAAGCCTTGAGTTTAGGGATGCACCAATATTAAAACTCTGTCCAAAACTGAGTATACTACTTTGTCTAAATAAATAAAAAGAATTAAATAAAGTAAACTGCAATTTTATCTAAAATTTTTAACTTTTTCTGCACCATTTTTGGATCAGTGTACAAGAGAATTTAGGCATCAAATTCTAATGTATGGTATGAAAAAATATAATTTTAAATCCAATTAAATATCCAATATCACTTGATACCAAATAAAAAATAAAAAATACAATATTGTAAATTGTTACTTGATTTCCATTTTGAGGGAACATCAAAGCTGTGTTATTTTCATCTCTGTTTTTTGTGTTTATTTAAAATCTGATATTATTGTAATCTTATATCTGTTATTTAACATACTGTATAGCTATATAGATATAACTGTTATTTACACTCACCTAAAGGATTATTAGGAACACCTGTTCAATTTCTCATTAATGAAATTATCTAATCAACCAATCACATGGCAGTTGCTTCAATGCATTTAGGGGTGTGGTCCTGGTCAAGACAATCTCCTGAACTCCAAACTGAATGTCAGAATGGGAAAGAAAGGTGATTTAAGCAATTTTGAGCGTGGCATGGTTGTTGGTGCCAGACGGGCCGGTCTGAGTATTTCACAATCTGCTCAGTTACTGGGATTTTCACGCACAACTATTTCTAGAGTTTACAAAGAATGGTGTGAAAAGGGAAAAACATCCAGTATGCGGCAGTCCTGTGGGCGAAAATGCCTTGTTGATGCTAGAGGTCAGAGGAGAATGGGCCGACTGATTCAAGCTGATAGAAGAGCAACTTTGACTGAAATAACCACTCGTTACAACCGAGGTATGCAGCAAAGCATTTGTGAAGCCACAACACGCACAACCTTGAGGCGGATGGGCTACAACAACAGAAGACCCCACCGGGTACCACTCATCTCCACTACAAATAGGAAAAAGAGGCTACAATTTGCACGAGCTCACCAAATTTGGACAGTTGAAGACTGGAAAAATGTTGCCTGGTCTGATGAGTCTCGATTTCTGTTCTGTCTGTTGAGACATTCAGATGGTAGAGTCAGAATGAACATGGATCCATCATGCCTTGTTACTACTGTGCAGGCTGGTGGTGGTGGTGGAATGGTGTGGGGGATGTTTTCTTGGCACACTTTAGGCCCCTTAGTGCCAATTGGGCATTGTTTAAATGCCACGGCCTACCTGAGCATTGTTTCTGACCACGTCCATCCCTTTTTGACCACCATGTACCCATTCTCTGATGGCTACTTCCAGCAGGATAATGCACCATGTCACAAAGCTTGAATCATTTCAAATTGGTTTCTTGAACATGACAATGAGTTCACTGTACTAAAATGGCCCCCACAGTCACCAGATCTCAACCCAATAGAGCATCTTTGGGATGTGGTGGAATGGGAGCTTCGTGCCCTGGATGTGCATCCTACAAATCTCCATCAACTGCAAGATGCTATCCTATCAATATGGGCCAACATTTCTAAAGAATGCTTTCAGCACCTTGTTGAATCAATGCCACGTAGAATTAAGGCAGTTCTGAAGGCGAACGGGGGTCAAACACAGTATTAGTATGGTGTTCCTAATAATCCTTTCGGTGAGTGTATATCTGCTATTTATCGTTTTTTAAGGCTGATCTAACAGCAGAAGACACAAGTCGTGGTTTAAATCCCAGTTGCACAGATGGGGTGCATTGTAACACTGCGTTACAATGAGCCCCTTTTAGAAATAAGATATTATATTCTATACTTTTATGAATTCTTTTGAGAAACCATAAGAAAAGGGTGAATAATGACTGAGTCAATGTTCAGAAATTATTCATTATTATTATGTCTTTAGCTCTGCTGTATTTAGTGATGTGTTTGTTGTCAAACTTTGTCAATACAATAAAATTGTCTAAAATTTTGATTAAAATATGCCATTATTTTATTTAAAAAAGTTAATAATTGTATTTCATTGACAAAATATTTTAGTTTGTCTTTTTTTTTTTTTTTTTATTATATCAGGTAACATTTTAAGCTGTCATTTGGTCATGTTACATCGTACCCCTCACATGTTACAGTGTACCCCACCTATGGGGCACGTTGTCACATTTCACTTCCATTCTTTCGGGGTAAATTAAGAAAAAAGTATACACTATATTAATGAAACAACCACATAATTGTACTAGACCTGTGAGAAATTAATGTAGGAAAAAATAAATACTCTGAACCCCAAGTGGATTCACACAATCTGAGAAAGTCAAAAAGCGTTAGGTTGTGCCTCGTTCTCCCCTACACACCAAGCCATTAGCCAAGGACAAAGTCAAGAGGCGCAATGTCATGCGTAATCATCTTTATAAGTAACACCTGTGCAAAGCGTCACCAGATTCACTTGCATACAGGCTGTGGAAGTTGCACAAGAACTGTAGTACATGAATGACCCTGGGGTTGACTCCATATCCACACTATTAAACCTGATGAATGTGTGGAGAGGACCAGCAGCACAAGCATCACCTCAAGGCGCTCCTCTTGCTAGCACCTTAGAAGCAGCAATACTTCAGGTAGAATGGGCCTTAACTCCTAGAGGCGAAGCCAGCCCCTACGCCTCATAGGCCAAAGTGACCGCATTCTTGAACCTCGGTTGTGCCCTCCAAAGCAAACAAAAAATTATGATCAGATTTACACCACTGGCCTGAGGGGTGGACATAAACCCTAAGAACCCTGAATAGACACTTAAGCTGCTCCTGAGTTTCATATAGTGGAGGACAGAAGGCATGAAGAATGACAGGATAAAATGGTGATGAAAGCACCTTAGGAACAGTACCACCTTGACCAGTCCAGGTCAAAGTTACACTCTTAAACTTCAACATTTTCCAGACAACATCAACTCATGCATTATTATACTGCCACATGTCTAAAGTGTGCTCTTGTGCTATCGAATTTAATTCTCTCCTCACTCCTGGATTAAATGTTGTCAAAAGCCATCAACCAATCAGAATAGGCTTCCACTTCTGATCAATGAAAATGCTACATGAAATTTTATTGGGGGAAAAAAAGATGTACAATAGTCAACTTCACATGAACCGCACGGATGCTCCAGACCTGATGGGGGCAGCAGAGAGGCTGATTCTGTGTATCTTTGTCTGTCAGAAAAAAATAAATAAAAAAGAGAATATGACAAGCAAAGAAACAGGTTTTGTTTAAAGGTATTTGATTTACAGTCATAATTCTCCTACCATTAGCATCTTTGATTAAACACGGGTGAGATTTATGGAAACAATGAACAGTCAGTTTGCACACCTCTAAAGATTGCCCTATGCACTTTATATGCACACAGACAAAAGTCATATTCTACCTATATATACAATTGATTTGATTTCATTGTTTTGTAAAATTGCAACCTTGGAATTATATGGTTTTGTCTGCATTTTGAGCAGTTTTGAGATATTGCGCTTCAAAGTTTTTGCATTCCATTTAGCAAAAAATGATATTATAGCAAAAATTACATGGGGAACAAGTTTCTTTCATACAGTACATGAAAATGACAGAGACCCTAAATGTATTCTACATTATCAAAATCCTCTCAAATTTGTAAATGGGGATTTTTGGAACAGGTGAGATGCAGATAGAGCCTTCTAATTCTAAAAAATGACTTTCCGCTTGGAATTATAAGGTTTCATTCATTCAAGAAACACAAACAGTTTACTTATTTATTTGTTTAAGACATATAATTAGTGTTGTAACAATGTGTTGACATGTATGAGAAAGATTTAATGCTTTTAGGATGAATAATTATTTTCTTGATAAAGTTAAGCATAAAAGGCAGTGTTAAATATTTTGTCCAGTGCAGATGTTCATTTTAGGTAGGACTATGGTGGGTAACTAAACACATTATTGCAGGAACCGCTAGTTTAAATTACTTTTGGTTTAGATAGAAAGCAGCTACTGTAATACATCTGATCAGGATTTTATTCCACAGAAAGTGGGACAGGTAAAATGGCTTTCTCTCTACTAGAAATCAGTATGGATTGAACATTTTGTAGACAAACTTTGATGTTGGCTTGAGAGAGCCTAGCCAGAAAGTTTTAAGTTTTAGTTTAGTAGTTTTAAAAGCTAGAATTTTAGATAGAACAGAAGCTTAAATTAGTCTATATTTGAGTCTATGTAGTCTACAAGTCTATATTTGAATAGTCTTGGACCATTGGTCCTCTTTTGTGCATTCAAAGTGCTGGCTCACAAATAGAACCTTATAGAACCAAGTTAGAGTTCGACTTTGTAGATTTTTACTTTGTAAAATTCTGGATTTTATATACACCGATCAGGCATAACATTATGACAGGTGAAGTGAATTACTCTTCATCACAGCACCTGTTAGTGGGTGGGATATATTAGGCAGCAAATGAACATTTTGTCCTCAAAGTTGATGTGTTAGAAGCAGGAAAAATGGGCAAGCGTAAGGATTTGAGCGAGTTTGACAAGGGACAAATTGTGATGGCTGGACGACTGGGTCAGAGCATCTCCAAAACTGCAGCTCTTGTGGGGTGTTCCCGGTCTGCAGTGGTCAGTATCTGTCAAAAGTTGGCCAAGGAAGGAACAGTGGTGAACCGGCGACAGGGTCATGGGTGGTCACTGATGCATGTGGGGAGCGAAGGCTGTCAGAATACACAGTGCATCACAGTTTGTTGTGTACCCATGCTGACCCCTGTCCACCGTGGAAAGCGGCAAAAGTGGGCACATGAGCATCAAAACTGGACCACGGAGCAATGGAAGAAGGTGGCCTGGTCTGATGAATCATGTTTTCTTTTACATCACATGGATGACCGGGTGTGTGTGCGTTGCTTACCTGGGGAACACATGGCACCAGGATGCACTATGGGAAGAAGGCAAGCCGGCGGAGGCAGTGTGATGCTTTGGGCAATGTTCTGCTGGGAAACCTTGGGTCCTGCCATCCATGTGGATGTTACTATGACACGTACCACCTACCTAAGCATTGTTGTAGACCATGTACACCCTTTCATGGAAACGGTATTCCCAGGTTGCTGTGGCCTCTTTCAGCAGGATAATATGCCCTGCCACAAAGCAAAAATGGTTCAGGAATGGTTTGAGGAGCACAACGAGTTTGAGGTGTTGACTTGGCCTTCAGATTCCCCAGATCTCAATCCAATCGAGCATCTGTGGGATGTGCTGAACAAACAAGTCCGATCCATGGAGGCCCCACCTCACAACTTACAGGATTTAAAGGATCTGCTGCTAACATCTTGTTGCCAGATACCACAGCACACCTTCAGGGGTCTAGTGGAGTCCATGCCTCTATAGGTCTGGGCTGTTTTGGCAGCAAAAGGGGGATCAACACAATAAAAATAAATATATTTAAAATGCTGCAAAAGATCTCTAAAAGTGCTGTTTGTTGAACTTTATATTGATCAAAGAATCCACAAAAATAGTAAGCAGTATTAAAACTGTTTTCTACATTGATAATAATAATAACCATTATTCATAACTGAGCACCAATAATAATTTATAATAAGCAGCATATTAGAATCATTTCTGAAGGATCATGTGACACTGAAGGAGTAATGATGCTCAAAATTCAGCTTTGCTATCACACTATTTTTTTTTTTTTATAAAATATATTGAAGGGAAAAAACAATTATTTTAATTGAAATAATGTCATAATATTACTGTTTTTACTGTATTTTTGATCAAATAAATGCAGCCTTAGCATAAGAGAACATTTGACAAGGAAAAGGCAATTATTTTGTTTTGTAAACAACATATCTTTACAATATCATGTTTATTATTTCAAACATGAAACAGAAATATACTACTGCCTTTATAATTGGGGTCCCTTGTAAGGAGAAAGTCATATTTTGGGGTTCGTGGCATTAAAATGTTCAAACCCCCTTCAAATAAACCATTAATTATCAACAACCTAGAAACGGTTCCAACATCTTTCTAACATGAAATCCAGAGCTTAATCCCATCAGGCCGAATAATCCAGGGAACAGATCGAATCTGTGATCCCCCAAGCAGCAAGTCCTCAGGCTGCACCTGCCTAAACGATGAGGGCAGCGTTCTCTCGCACTCACAGAGCTGATGCAGTCCACAGACGCTCTCGCTCTGGCTCTCACTGCGCTCATTGTTTCATGGTAAGGAGCATACACTGTTCTCTCTGATTCCCGTGACTATAACAGCAGCTGGTCGAGGCTTACTGCCTCAAAAACTTCATAAATCTTATCACTACAGTCTATCCAGCTCTGCATCGCACACGAAAAAAGAACAATATTTGTGATGATCATCCTCTGATATGTTCCATAACAGTCCAGCATAACAATTTTCTGCAAAACTTCTATTCATTAAACACAGGATAGGGATCTATAACATAGATAATAATGTATTAGCTATCTGTCATGATTAATCCAAATAAATATGTAATATATTTCACAAATGTTATGTATATAAAGTTTAAAAGGGATGCACTCCGACTCAGGGCTAGGAAGAAATTATGCAGTTAAAGAGACAAGAAGTGAATTGAAACTGAAGTGCATCAAAGTGAATGTGAACAGTTTATTGACCCTTACAAAATACACAATTACTTGATTAATAATAATAATAATAATAATAATAATTGTAATTTATTATCATAACATATATTTAATATATACATAAAACAACATATAAATAAATAAATAAATCAAATTTTATTTTATTTAAACAATAAATAAAATAAAATTATACATTTTAAAATAAAAAGTACATTTTATAATTTATAATTTTATTTTATTTATTATTTATTATTATTATTATTATTATTATTATTATTATTATTATTATTATTATTATTGTTATTGTTATTGTTATTATTATTATTACAACATTTTCATGTTCATATTTAACAATTTATTAACAAACATTATCATATACATAATCATTTATACAGCTCTGGAAAAAATTAAGAGACCACTAAACATTGATCGCTCATTTTTTCAGAGCTGTATACACTGTAAAAAATGTGTGATCAATAAGTTATGACAACATATGTTTTTACATTGCTTTAACGTCAAAATAAGCAATTTTCATCTTTTTTATAAGTTATATGAGTCAACTCATTTTTTTAAGTCAGTGTAATGTAATTTAAGTTGAACTGACTTAAACATCCAAGTTGACTGTACTTACAATTTTAAGGCAGCAACTTTTTTTAACAGAGCATATATAAGTTTCTTTTGCTCACCAAGGCTGTATTTATTTGATAAAAAAAAACAGTAATATTGTGAAATATCATTACAATTTAAAATACCTTTTGTATGTAATATATTTTAAACTGTAACATATTTTATGTGATCCAGTCTTCAGTGTCACATGATCCTTTAGAAATCATTCTAACATAGAAACTTGTATGATTATTATCAATCACAGTTTTTGCGGTGGAAACCACACTGTAAAATTTAAATAGTTAGACTTACTTTAAGTAAAGTGAAATAGGAATAGTATATTGTACTGATAAAAGCTTAAGTCAGAATAGTTCACTTTATACAAGAGTTCTAGTAACAAAACTTGATAATACTTGATAATTTACTTTAGATTTACTCTTGACTTGGTATAGCTATCACTGTATGTTTAGCATGCTGAATGTTGAATTCTGTGTGTGACTCAAGCATGGTCAATTGCAAGATATTGTCAGAAATATATACTTCTCTGCCTTTTAAACTAAATAACTGTGATTTCTTGTTGCATCGCTGCATCAGTAGGAAGAGAATTACAATAATATGAATGAAGTTCCAAGAGCCCAACCAAAGGGAACACTGATCACCATAATGGTGAGTTCAAACTAAAACAAATTAGGAAAAATCAACAGTTTATGAAGTCAACTTATGTGATGTCTCTCAAATTATTCAGTTGTATTGACAATTCAACATTCAAAATGACTTTGAGAAATGAGTGAATGCAACTAGAGAAAATAACTGTGAAAATGCATAGTATGTGAATAGACATTATTAGAGTTTTACAATTAAGTTAAGACATTAAGTAAAGTTAACTAAAAAATGTTAGTTAGAACATCTGTTGGATTTACAGTTCATGATACAAATTTCCCAGGATTCTTTAATGAATAAAAGGAAAAGAACTTAAAAAGAACACTTAATTACTTTTCAAAACTTATAACTTTGATGTTTAAATTGAATTAAAGTTATTATAAAGTGTTTCCAATTTCTGAACAAAAACACAATTGGATATGTACAGTATATAATTAAATTGCATATGATGATGTCTATAAAAAAATGTTGGGAAAACATTTTATTTGTGACTGAATTTTGTACTGTATATTTTGCACATTCAATTAATCAGGAACAGCCTAATTAAATACCACAACACATGCATAAATGTTTATTAAGCTTAGTTTGTTGTCCTTGCAAAGACAACAAGTGAAAAATCAACCCTCAATGACAAGTCACTTATCACAGCCCACTTTCACAGACCCTAAAAGTGCCTGATTGGGGTCATTTACAAACAGGGGGAGGAGGGGTCAAGCGTGGGAACACATCCTAATGTTAGAATCAGGTGGAGGCTGCATCTTTAATGACCTGAGCATGGACAGCACTGTGAAGAGCAGGCCTGCTGTTGGCAGCACAAAGAAATGGACTGGCCATGTGACAGGAAAGAGAGTGCATGACATCTGTCCCCCGTACACCTCTGAGGAAGTGACCTGCCACCTCTCACACACCCACAGGACAAGTTCCTTTTTGTGGAGGTCATCTTTAACACACTATTTTGACAGCAGGAGAGGCAATGATGATCTGTGAGGACGTACAGGTCTTTTGATCTCCGCAAGCTTTGTTTAAAGGCTGAGGAAGGCAAGTGGAAATCTGAAGGCCAGAGATCTGTTAGCGGCTACGTTAAAGTGGCTGTAGGCATAAAGAGTAGATCTGACCTATGTCTTGTCATTTTTACAGAAAAAGACTATAAAACTGCAACAGTAAAAACTTAATTGGTTAACTGTTAGTTATTTTATCATATCGGCTACTGTGGAAAATGTAAATGGTTTAACATATAAACTCAGCTAACAAGAAATGTTCTCAGAACTTTACTTAACATTCTGGCAAGGGTCTCTCAAAATTATGAACACACTTCCTTCCCGTAACATTAATATAACGTTTGTTCAGTTATATGATCATTAATAATGATCTCAAAGTGTTAGCATAAAAAAAAAATTTCTATGTTCATGCCCTGAAATACTAGTTGGAGTATTTAGTCGTTCATCTAACATTTTAAAACGTTACTTATTTCAGAATGTTCAGAGAACAATCAAAATTACCTTTCCCATAATGTTTGAAGAATGATAAAAATGGAATGTTCCCTTAATGTTCATATAACCAATAAAAATTTTTTTATTAAACTGGACGCTTTGAACGTTCAGAGAACATTCAGAAATAACCCTTTCATTACTTAATGGGAACGTTAGCAAAATCTTCTTAGAACATGTATAAAATAATATAATTGTCACAGGTGTGTTCAGGCAGGAAGGCAAATACAAGTCTCAAACAAAGCTTAATGAAATAGAACACTATTGTGAGTAATACAGGTCGGCAGCAACACACTCTATACTAAAGACGTACATAGACAAGACCAAACAAAGACTGAAGAAAACAGGAGAACTTAAACAGCAAACACAAACGAGATAGTTACAAGACAGCTGACACAGACGAACTAATAATGATGGTGACCATGACGACAGACAAGTGGCGGGAAAACTAGAACAAAGGAACATGTGACAACTGAAAACAGGGCTGTGTTCAATCCCGACAAAGCGTTGCAAAACTTTTTAAAAGGAAATGGTGGTGCGTTGCGTTTTGATGACGCAAGTGTTGCAACTATGGCAGCTGAGAAGGCCATTCTTTGTGTTCTTTTTGAAGAATTTTCAGAGCCTGATGAAATCGGTATAAATAAATGGTATAAATGTTTAATACTGCAAAACGCACTCATGTTACAGTCACTGCCCTTGCTTTCCAGAAGGAAAGAGAATATCCCAATCAAGTGAAGGGATTTGTGGAGACTGGTTCCTAATTATTGCAATCCAACATTTGCCTCGCATTTCAGGATGAAAAGACAAACTGTGGCAAGGGGGGGGCGTGGTTCAGCAAGGTCGGCAACGGAGAGAAGAGGCAGGTGACAAATTGTAAGTGGGTTAAGTGCAGAACGACATTCACCTGCGTCTCGTTGCAGTAATTGGTGTGGGGGAACCGGATAAAAGCTGGTTGGAGACAGGAAGCGGAGGAGAGAGAGCAGCTTGGTACTTGTGCGGCTGTGGGAGGCAGTTCTGGAGAGTGCACCGGATCATTGCATGAAGAGACGAACTTTAAGTTGAAGGCACACTTTTGATTTCCTGTATAAAGAGTTTTAAATAAACACACGAGACCCAGCCAAGCCGACCCGGTCTCCTTCATTATAAAAAGAAAACTATTACAGTGAGGAGCATTTCCCGGCAGCTTCTTGGTACTAACAATTGGGTTGTATCCTGTTTTGGCTGAGCGTCTTGGGTCACTTGATACAACCGGTCTTTGATAATTGTAAAATACAGGTAGGAGGGTGGTTGCGCGGATTGGAGAAGCTGGCCGTCGATTGAACAGACCTGATCAAACGCTTTTCAGCATCTCATCCTGGGACTACTCCAGGGGAAAGTCATCGCGGCTGGTGAGGTTCAGCCTCCCCAGCACACTCGGATCCCCTGGGACAGGATCCACAGGTCCCAGATCAGCTTCTCCAACCTGCGTGCTTGCCCCCTTTCCCTGTTTCCTTTTTCCCCCCAAGAGACATCCGTGGATAAACACCCTAATAATTGATTAAAAGCCGACCAATTCGTTCCCAGAATTAGCGGATGTCTGAGGTGCGGACTAACGGCCACCTCAACGCTATGTTTTTGACCCCTAAACTGGATGGTCACGGACCTTAAAGGGATATTCCAGTGCACACACCTCACCTTAACCACACGGCTCATATCCAATGCCACAGGCTGTATCAGGCTTTGATGAATGGAGGTCTGGTTACAACCCGAATCCAACAAAGCCTGATAAATATCCCCCTTTATACTCACAGGTATTTGGTATAGCCGGCTTGATCGAGGGGCCCGGGACCCGAACCAGCGGTCCGACCTCCATGATTAGTGGCAGGAAGTGGGTCAAGAAACTGGCGTGGGGAAACAGGAGCGGAGGGGGTGTCCGGGGCTGGGTCTCGTGCGTTTATTTAAAACTCTTTATACAGGAAATCAAAAGTGTGCTGACTGCGCCTTCAACTTCAGCCTTCGTCTCTTCATACAATGATCCAGTGCACTCTCCAGAACTGCCTCCCACAACCGCACGAGTACCCAGCTGCTCTCTCTCCTCCACTTCCTGTCTCCAACCAGCTTTTATCCGGTTTCCCCATGCCAATTACTGCAACGAGACACAGGTGAATGTCGTTCTGCAATTAACCCACTTACACACCGCTTGTCACCTGCCTCTTCTCTCCGTTGCCGACCTCGCTGAACCACAAAATATATAAATACGTATAGTATTTTTTGGACCCATTGTGTGAGCTGTCTCTTTAATACTGTGTGGTTTATATACATGTTGCTGCTGATTGGGCTGACATATTTGACACACCAAACGACAGAAAACGTATCTCAAACCCATTGCACACCGTTTCCAGGAAACATGACGTTCAACCGGAAACCGTAGCAAAATGCAACGTGTTTGCTACGGTTTGAGCTTTGAACATGCCCCAGGAAGTCCATGGAACAAAACAGAACATAACTGTGACAATAATATAATATAATATAATAAATGTCAAATATTTTGCAAGCAAAAACGATGAATTACCATTTAATTTATGGTGAAAAATAGTAAAAGGACGTTCCCAGAAGTCCCTGCATGACACATCACGAGTTGTAAATCGCGTCATTATGTTTTATTGTAATAGTTTTGTTTCTTCTTTTATGATTAATGTACATTAGAGTGTTTTGCATTACAGTCACCTTGTGGTTATTGTGTATTTAAAACAGATTCAGTTTATTAGTATTATTACAGAAATCTTGCCTGTTTCATATTGTTTCATTTATATATTACTGACAAATATGCATCATGTTAAGCTTATTATTTTGTTAATGTTTAACTGTAATCCAAATGGATGGAAATGTATATGCAATTCAAATACACAATCTGTTTTTGGGAATTTTTGCATTTTTGAGTTTATTGCATTTTATAAAACAAATAAGTCACTTAATTTATTATTTGCAAATAAGTAGGTTTTAGACACAAATGAATAATGAATAAAAACATCAAAATACTATTCCATATTAAAACCATTTTTGGTGAGGTTTGTGACCTCAAACATCTTTTCACTATATTAAAATATGGAGTTTACCAGATCTAAACTTTTAGTATGAAATGAAAAAATATCCATTAATATACTCCATTCACACTCAATTAAAATTCTACATTAATGCACCAATGTCACGCAATTCAGCATTTGATCATTATTACTTAAAAAAACAGCAAACAGCCTTATTCATTGTGATAATTATTACTAATAAATGTAACTATTTATTGCAGATCAGTGCCCTTTATTGTAGTTGTGACTGTTGTGAAAATGATAACTGAAGCTTGCTTTACAATGGTAAAACCACTGTAACACACAGTCTCGTAGCAAACTGCTTTAGTAAACAATAATTGGGAAGCATGAACCATTATCTTATCGTTAAACATTGTACATTCTCGCACAGATAAAGTTGGAATTTGAGAAACCCACATGGCCTAAAATGCTACAATTGTATCCTTTCATCTTGTAAAAACATATTTGTTGATATTCCAGAGGGCAAATCCCAGTTCCATTTGCAGGAGGTCAAGGCGTCTTCCCTCCCTCTTGCTGTATGTGTTTCTGATGATTTGTGCAATTAGCTCACTGTTAGTGTTGACAGCCCTATGACAGACTCTGTCACTATACGCCCAATAGGTTTTCAAGAACAGAGCGGTACAGGAGCACTTTAGCTGCCCCATCTGGTCCGTCTCCAACATCACAGGGAGTGTTTGCTTAAATTGTTAGTCCATTAAGGGAGCAGAACAGAGAAATTTGAAACTAATGATTCAGGATGAGTGGGACTATGAAACGCTAGAGGCCACCGTGCTAAGTTATACTGGAATAAACAGAAAATAATGCATATTTGATTAGCTGCTCTACCCTGGACCTTGCATGTGTGGACGTCATAAGGGTCCTTGTTAAAGAAAAGGAAAAAATAGGGATGTTTGCTGGTTATGTGGAGTAGGTGCTTCTGGTAGTTCCTCTCTCAACGCTTGTGAGGCAAAGGAGAACCTCATCAGCCCGCACCCTCCAAGGATTAAGCAATGAAGACCGTGCCCACCATGGATCCAGCCACCATGTCCTTCCTGGTCATTATTTCCTTCCCGAGGCCAAAGACTACCTCCAGATCCATCCAGCAGTCAGATATTGTGGAACAGTCCATCCCCAAGCCAGAAGTGGAGCTCTGGCTCATTGATTTGTGGACAAAGGATCCAGTTCCCACCCAAGTCCCCACCCCCAAACTCTCTCCTCATCAGTCGGACCTATGGAATTACCTAGATGACCCAAACTCCCTCAAAGTCTTCCATACCCTGTTATTTGCATCCACTCCCCTGGATCTGCCGCTCAGCTCCTCAGCTCTGCCCTCTCTTCTAGCTATGTGCAGCTCTCTGGCTAAACCTCGCGTCTCCCCATTCCCAGCTTGGCACAGATTCCCCGGCTTCACCTTGGGCCTCCAGGTCCATAACTCCACCTTGGCCTGTAAGCCCTTTGGCTCTGCTTAGACTCTGTGCTCCCTCGGTTCCACCATGGTCTGTCAGCCCTCGGCTTCACCGGCATCGTCACCCTGGTTCCGCTGTAGACTTCCGAGCCTCCGCCTGTACCTTAGCCCTCCACCCCTTTTGGCTCCACCAGGCTCCTCCTTCCCTCCGGCTTCACCTTGGTCCTCACTCCCTCCGAGTTGCCCCTGTCTGCTGAGCCCCCTTCTCCACCTCTGTCCCACGAACCAGCAGTTCCACTTAGGACTTACGGGCCTGTGATGTCACCCTGGACTATCATCCTCTCAGCTCCGCCTGGGTCTCCACTGCCCTGGCTGCACCTTCATCGGTCGATCCCCAGGTTTCGGCCAGACTGTCACCGAAGGCTCCACCCTGGCTCTTACCTCCATTGGCTACGCCATGGGGTTTTCCTTTTCCACTCCTCCAGGGTCCTGTCCATTGCAAGCTCTGTGCCCACCTCCAGAGCCCCCACCCTCCCTCCATCATTGGACTGTTTACAACGCAAGGGTGCACATTCCAGGAAGAGGGTGTAATGTCAGGATTATGTTCCATATGGACTCTTATTTTGATATTCTGTTTTGTTTCCTTTAGTTCCTGTTTCCTTTATCTGTTTATTTTTTGTTTCCTTTGCTACTGATTACATCCTCATTTGTTTCTATAATTATGTATCAGTTTCACCTGTATCTAGTTTTGTTTCCTTTCTTTGTTTTTTGTCCGATATCAGGATATATGTTTTTCTTCTGATGAGGATTTTCTTAAGGATGAAAAAGTGAAATTATAAACATGTTAATCATATAATTGTATAAGAGCTGTATTCCAGTAGTGTGTATACTAAATCAGTGTTATTTTAGTATTATTTATATACTATTATAGTTTTTATTAATATTTTTAATTAGCTTTTATTTTTATACTTTCAGTTACAGTTCAATTTATTTAAATTTTGGTTTAATAGTAATTTAGATCTATTTATTTATTTATTTATTTATTTTTCAGATTTAGTTGCAGATTTAAATGCTGCTATGGCAAATATCTGAACTAAAATAAGTTTGTATAAATTGTTCATATAGTCATGACTATTTGAAATTAACATTTTCATGGTATATATATATATATATATATATATATATATATATATATATATATATATATATATATATATATATATATATATATATACACTCACCTAAAGGATTATTAGGAACACCATACTAATACTGAGTTTGACCCCCTTTTGCCTTCAGAACTGCCTTAATTCTACGTGGCATTGATTCAACAAGGTGCTGAAAGCATTCTTTAGAAATGTTGGCCCATATTGATAGGATAGCGTCTCACAGTTGATGGAGATTTGTGGGATGCACATCCAGGGTTAAAAGCTCCTGTTCCACCACATCCCAAAGATGCTCTATTGGGTTGAGATCTGGTGACTGTGGGGGCCATTTTAGTACAGTGAACTCATTGTCATGTTCAAGAAACCAATTTGAAATGATTCAAGCTTTGTGACATGGTGCATTATCCTGCTGGAAGTAGCCATCAGAGAATGGGTACATGGTGGTCATAAAGGGATGGACATGGTCAGACGCAATGCTCAGGTAGGCCGTGGCATTTAAACAATGCCCAATTGGCACTAAGGGGCCTAAAGTGTGCCAAGAAAACATCCCCCACACCATTACACCACCACCACCAGCCTGCACAGTGGTAACAAGGCATGATGGATCCATGTTCTCATTCTGTTTACGCCAAATTCTGACTATCAACTGAATGTCTCAACAGAAATCGAGACTCGTCAGACCAGGCAACATTTTTCCGGTCTTCAACTGTCCAATTTTGGTGAGCTCGTGCAAATTGTAGCCTCTTTTTCCTATTTGTAGTGGAGATGAGTGGTACCCGGTGGGGTCTTCTGCTGTTGTAGCCCATCCACCTCAAGATTGTGCGTGTTGTGGCTTCACAAATGCTTTGCTGCATACCTCGGTTGTAACGAGTGGTTATTTCAGTCAAAGTTGCTCTTCTATCAGCTTGAATCAGTCGGCCCATTCTCCTCTGACCTCTAGCATCAACAAGGCATTTTCGCCCACAGGACTGCCGCATACTGGATGTTTTTCCCTTTTCACACCATTCTTTGTAAACCCTAGAAATGGTTGTGCATGAAAATCCCAGTAACTGAGCAG
Organism: Paracanthobrama guichenoti; assembly: GCA_018749465.1. Lineage (NCBI taxonomy): Eukaryota > Metazoa > Chordata > Actinopteri > Cypriniformes > Gobionidae > Paracanthobrama > Paracanthobrama guichenoti. Next base: position 20,550,846 of record CM031967.1, on the reverse strand, counting down.
ATTGTGAAATACTCAGACCGGCCGTCTGGCACCAACAACCATGCCACGCTCCAAATTGCTTAAATCACCTTTCTTTCCCATTCTGACATTCAGTTTGGAGTTCAGGAGATTGTCTTGACCAGGACCACACCCCTAAATGCATTGAAGCAACTGCCATGTGATTGGTTGATTACATAATTGCATTAATGAGAAATTGAACAGGTGTTCCTAATAATCCTTTAGGTGAGTGTATATATATATATGACTTTTCCAGTGAATAACGTATGTTACCCAGTGAATCATTACATTGTCTACACTCCCCCCTCACAACCCAAAGTGTTTAACTGATCTCAGGTCAGCGTAATCGGTGATTCAGAGACCGAGTAGGTGTTTGATGCCCAGCACATTTAATGCAAACATCATGCAGAGATTCTAAACAGGCTGTAGTGTTGGCTTTGGACCATCTACACCACAGTGGATGTGATTTCACCCTAGCTAGATCTGAAGCCATAAACCAGAACGAACTGTAGCTTTAATGAATTTCACAGAAATTTTAAAACCAGCTTTACAACTACATACTTTACAATGCTATTCCTAAACATCAAGGGTTCAAAGAGAGCATTAATTAATCTATGTATCTATGTGTGATGTGCTTCTTTAGTGTACTAGTTATTAGAAACTTTAATTGGTGTTTTCATTTTAGGCAGAGAAAAATCTTTACGAAATCCATGACAGCTGAAATAACTCTGTCACTGACCAAGATAGAATTCCAATTTAATAGGGTCATTAACAGATCCACATTACTAATAAACAGGATTAAACTATAATGAATTTCAGCTAACCATTCGGGATACGTGGAATACCTAATTAATTGAGTCCTTATAGGGACAGTTCACTCAAAAATTGCAAATAAGACACTCTCATGTCATTCCAAATCTATGTGGTTGTGTAGAGGGCAAAATGAGATTGTTTTGCTGAAAATCACTGATCACTGAATCAATGACTGTGGGGGCAATTTCTAATGGGAAATAGGTTTAAGGGTGGGTTACAGTTTAAGGCAAGTCTCTACAGTGTAATTATAAATGTCATTACAGAAATTAATTACAGATACAGGTATTTCATTTAAATATAGGTATGTAAACTCAAGTATAAAATGTTATTACATAGTAGTTAAAGACAAAATAGTTTTTATATTTTCTTACCAGGTTAATATGTACAGAAATCTCCCCCAGTTCGGCTTTTCTCCAACTTCCTGTTCTAAGGGTCATTTGTCAGCATTAACACGGATCATGTCAAGAATCAGACATTAGGGTTAGGACACAGCAGTTGAGTAAATAGTGGCTGGAATCATCTTGACATATCCATTTCCACACCTAAATCACAGAATGACTAGGTTTACCTAAAGATAAACAGATCAGCGAAAGAGAAAGGAGAATATCTGTTCTCAAAATTCAATGTGCACAATCAAATAAAAAATCAAAAGACCATTACCTCCACCAGTGGTGAGACTTTGGGGCGGGGCTGTCTGTTTGGCTGACCAATGGCAGGAAATGTAGTTTGTTGATGCTAATGGCACTAAAATTACACACTTCAGCTTGAAGGTACTTACTTTGAAGGATAACTTGCATAGTTTTGCCATTAAAACAAAAATGATTTGACTTAAAATAAAATGCAACAATAGTATGATGTCTTTTTTGCTTTCCTAAACCCAAATCTTTCATCAAAATTCACAATTTGTCTTGATAAAGACATTTGCTTTCTGTTCTTGGACTTGGAGCTTGTTGATGCCAGTGTATTTACTAGCAGAAGATTAGAGTGATTATAAAGCTTCATCCCTGTCTGGTTCCTGACTGGGTGTCTGACCCTGCAGGCCTGATTCCACCCCTAACTGGCTTTCTCAGCTGCTGATATGTGTGTTATGTGAGTATGACTTGACTGTTCTTATTTTGGTACATCACTATCAATCAAACTCCTGGATGGGAAGGCCAAGTTGACCCCAACGCCCTGAGAAACCTGAAGCGAGGTGAACAGGAATCTCCCCGTTTTTTAAAGCCAACTGGACCAACGAGAGTCTTGAAATAAACTGGAATGGACTGGTTAGGAAGGTAACTGAACATTTCAGTAAAAGTGTGTTGGGGTGTTTCTATAACTATGTAAAAAAAAAAAAACTATTAAAACACACTCTCACTAGTTTATTTGTCAACAACCAATGTCCAACAGTGTATATACACATGAATTACAAGAATTTATTTATTTATTTTGACAGTCATGGAAATAAAATTTGGAACGTTTTGAAAAATAATGGCCAACTTCTTCATATTGTTATGCACTTTATGTATCCTTAGAACTCAAAATTAAATGATAGTTTCTTTTTGCATAATTTCACAAAATAACAGTTTGGAAAATGGATTGGAAATTACACTCAATAAAAATGTTGCACTTATGGATGCGATATTTTCTTCACACATCACATATCTCATATTTTATCTAAAGCATCTTTCCTCTCCTTGTAAAACAAGTACACTTCTCCTGTTATGCTATTTTAAAGGTTCCTACTTTTATTTTGGAGGTCTCTTTCAACAGGTTTACATGCACGGTCAAAACACACTTTAATTTTCTCGTAATATCTCACCTCATTTATCAAAGAGTACGAAAACAGTTTGTTTGAAGATCCAGTCTCTCTAAACCCCTCCTTACTGCCAGCCTACTCAGTCTGTTGTGATAGGTCTACTCTGCTCTGATTGGTCAGATGGCCCAGTCTGTTGTGATTGGTCTACTCTGTTCTGATTGGTCAGATGGCCCAGTCTGTTGTGATTGGTCTACTCTGCTCTGCTTGGTCAGATGGCCCAGTCTGTTGTGATTGGTCTACTCTCCTCTGATTGGTCAGATGGCCCAGTCTGTTGTGATTGGTCTACTCTGTTCTGATTGGTCAGATGGCCCAGTCTGTTGTGATTGGTCTACTCAGCTCTGATTGGTAAGATGGCCCAGTCTGTTGTGATTGGTCTACTCTGCTCTGATTGGTCAGATGGCCCAGTCTGTTGTGATTGGTCTACTCTGTTCTGATTGGTCAGATGGCCCAGTCTGTTGTGATTGGTCTACTCTCCTCTGATTGGTCAGATGGCCCAGTCTGTTGTGATTGGTCTACTCTGCTCTGATTGGTCAGATGGCCCAGTTGGTGGTGATTGGTCTACTCTGCTCTGATTGGTCAGATGGCCCAGTCTGTTGTGATTGGTCTACTCTGCTCTGATTGGTCAGATGGCCCAGTCGGTGGTGATTGGTCTACTCTGCTCTGATTGGTCAGATGGCCCAGTCGGTGGTGATTGGTCTACTCTGCTCTGATTGGTCAGATGGCCCAGTCTGTTTTGATTGGTCTACTCTGCCCTGATTGGTCAGATGGCCCAGTTGGTGGTGATTGGTCTACTCTGCTCTGATTGGTCAGATGGCCCAGTCAGTGGTGATTGGTCTACTCTGCTCTGATTGGTCAGATGGCCCAGTCGGTGGTGATTGGTCTACTCTGCTCTGATTGGTCAGATGGCCCAGTCTGTTTTGATTGGTCTACTCTGCCCTGATTGGTCAGATGGCCCAGTCTGTTGTGATTGGTCTACCCTGCTCTGATTGGTCAGATGGCCCAGTCAGTGGTGATTGGTCTACTCTGCTCTGATTGGTCAGATGGCCCAGTCGGTGGTGATTGGTCTACTCTGCTCTGATTGGTCAGATGGCCCAGGTGGTGATTGGTCTACTCTGCTCTGATTGGTCAGATGGCCCAGTCTGTTTTGATTGGTCTACTCTGCTCTGATTGGTCAGATGGCCCAGTCGGTGGTGATTGGTCTACTCTGCCCTGATTGGTCAGATGGCCCAGTCTGTTGTGATTGGTCTACTCTGCTCTGATTGGTCAGATGGCCCAGTCTGTTGTGATTGGTCTACTCTGCTCTGATTGGTCAGATGGCCCAGTTGGTGGTGATTGGTCTACTCTGCTCTGATTGGTCAGATGGCCCAGTCTGTTGTGATTGGTCTACTCTGCTCTGATTGGTCAGATGGCCCAGTCAGTGGTGATTGGTCTACTCTGCTCTGATTGGTCAGATGGCCCAGGTGGTGATTGGTCTACTCTGCTCTGATTGGTCAGATGGCCCAGTCTGTTTTGATTGGTCTACTCTGCCCTGATTGGTCAGATGGCCCAGTCTGTTGTGATTGGTCTACCCTGCTCTGATTGGTCAGATGGCCCAGTCAGTGGTGATTGGTCTACTCTGCTCTGATTGGTCAGATGGCCCAGTCGGTGGTGATTGGTCTACTCTGCTCTGATTGGTCAGATGGCCCAGGTGGTGATTGGTCTACTCTGCTCTGATTGGTCAGATGGCCCAGTCTGTTTTGATTGGTCTACTCTGCTCTGATTGGTCAGATTGCCCAGTCGGTGGTGATTGGTCTACTCTGCCCTGATTGGTCAGATGGCCCAGTCTGTTGTGATTGGTCTACTCTGCTCTGATTGGTCAGATGGCCCAGTCTGTTGTGATTGGTCTACTCTGCTCTGATTGGTCAGATGGCCCAGTCGGTGGTGATTGGTCTACTCTGCTCTGATTGGTCAGATGGCCCAGTCGGTGGTGCTTGGTCTACTCTGCTCTGATTGGTCAGATGGCCCAGTCGGTGGTGATTGGTCTACTCTGCTCTGATTGGTCAGATGGCCCAGTCTGTTGTGATTGGTCTACTCTGCTCTGATTGGTCAGATAGCCCAGGTGGTGATTGGTCTACTCTGCTCTGATTGGTCAGATGGCCCAGTCGGTGGTGATTGGTCTACTCTCCTCTGATTGGTCAGATGACCCAGTCTGTTGTGATTGGTCTACTCTGCTTTGATTGGTCAGATGGCTCAGTCTGTTGTGATCAGTCTATTCTGCTCTGATTGGTCAGATGGCCCAGTCAGTGGTGATTGGTCTACTCTCCTCTGACTGGTCAGATGACCCAGTCTGTTGTGATTGGTCTACTCTGCTTTGATTGGTCAGATGGCTCAGTCTGTTGTGATCAGTCTATTCTGCTCTGATTGGTCAGATGGCCCAGTCTGTTGTGATTGGTCTACTCTGCTCTGATTGGTCAGATGGCCCAGTCGGCGGTGATTGGTCTACTCTCCTCTGATTGGTCAGATGGCCCAGTCTGTTGTGATTGGTCTACTCTGCTTTGATTGGTCAGATGGCTCAGTCTGTTGTGACTTTCTACTAATGGGTTCTTTTGAAAGTGTAGCAACATGGATTCGCAGCACTGAAAACAGCGTCATCTCGACATGTAGACAACACAAACCAAACTCTTCCAGGCAGTAGCTACAATCACAGGTTTAAAGTAGACATCATTTGCGGGCAGCCAATGAAGACCATAGGCCGGCATTATGCAATTTTTTTGTTTTGTAATTATGTAACAGGAAATAATACTGGAATTGCTGGTCGACTCGTTTTAGCATTTCAGAATCAATTCTTTATTTTAGGAGACAATAACTTTATTTATCATGAACTTTGATCTTTATAACTTTGCAGACATTTTAATGGCACTTGTAATCAGTCATATGAATACTGTACATATAATGATTTTAAATGTATGAGGATGAAGGCATGATAATAAGCACGCTTTAATGTGACGTTTTAATTAATAATTAATTTAATGTTTTAATTTTTTTTATAATTTTAATAAAAATAAACCCCAGGGACATAAAAGTTTAAAGTGTAAGAGTGCCCAAAGTTTGTAAATTCACTATTATTCACTTAAAAATGAGTCCACCAATGCATTCTAGGCGAAATCTGAATCATGTTGCTCACACATTGGCTCAGTGATTATCACCATACCAGAATCTCAAGCACAAGCAATAAGGGTTTGGGCTTCATCACACCATAACACACTCATGGGACTATTTATAATGTATCTTGTGCCACAGAAGGTAACATTTTTTTCACACTTTTCTTCCAAGTGTTGAAAATGCCCTGCTTAAAATGGAGTAGCCAGACGGAGCATTTAAATGGTGTTTTCATCAGGTTCCAGTGCATTTTCACCTCTCGGGTCCTCGCTGTTGATAGCTAAGAGGATCTTTAGCTTTTTTCGTTTGGAGCTAGACTGACTCAGATTGATGTCTTGGAGAAAGTCACTGGTTAATTAGAGAGAAAGCTGTGTAATGTCACGGTTCACACTGTCCCGAGGGGCTGGAGTGAGCGAGGGGTATAAAGTTGAAGGAGGGACGGAGGGTGAAAGAAAAAACATGGATATGATCATGACTTTGTCACGTTCATGCTTTATAATCCATTTAGACTACAACTGTTCAACAAAGGATATATAAGATATGTTCTACCTATAGAAACTGATTTGTGAGACATTGGCTTCATTTACATGCAACCAAACAATCCGGATTGATGGCTCTAAAATAAATAAAATAAAAATAAAGTAATATAAATCCCTGTAAAATTTACAGTTTAAAAAAAAAAACAGCAGCTGTAAAAAATACGGTAGCAACATTTTAGGTTTTACAGATTTAAGTTATATTCACATTAAATAACCGTATTCCATTAACTGAAATAATTTTAAATGATCAACCTATTGAAATACTAATATCTGTTATGTACCTTTGATATACTGACAACCACCAATCACAGTGGTGATGAGAGTCACATGATGAATCAAAGCTCATCACAAGCAGCTTTTAAGAGGACAGTACTAGAAGGTGCACAGTGTCATTCACACAAACACTAAACACCATCATGGTAACACACATGCAATTTTAAAAATGCAATAAACATTAATTTAACAACATTAAATGTAACATAAAACCCTAATGTACATAACTGATTAGAAGAAAAGCAAAGAAACAGTTATTTCAATGAAAATAATGTGAAGTTTCAAACGATTAAATGCGAAGTGTCATGCAGGGAATTCTGGGAATGCCAGTTTACAGTTTTTCACTGTAAATTACACAACGACTTCTTCTTTTTCACTTCAAAAAATTGTAAATTGAACGTATTTTACTGTAAAATTACATTAAATGTGAGGTTAGCTCTATTACAGTTATTCACTGTATATAGTATGGAAACTTTCTGTTTTTAACCGTAGCATTTTACAGTCTTTTACCGTTAAAATATGAATTTTTTTTAGTGTATTTTACCATTTGCCAAGTGAAAAAAGGTGCAAACAAATGAAAAGTGTCTTAAAAACCAAAGAGCAGACGTTTCAGCCCATGCTTTCTTCAATGCGCTATTGTTCCAGTGACATTATCACGATAGCTTTCTCTGGTTTTGAACAGTGACTGTTCACTATGCATGTGCTGAAGTTTTGTTCAGAAAACAAGTAATGAACATGTAAACAAATATGTGAATCGTTCTACAAGGTTTAGGTTTCTATAAACAAACACTCAGCAAGGAATTTTGCATTTTGCAAAATTTGGGCTGTCAGTGTAGACGTCTAACCATAGCCCAAGAATAGACTAGTCATCTAGAACATGAACATGTCAAAGAAATGAAACCAAACACCTTGTAATCACTGTTGACTTTGCTTACATGATAGAACATCATCTCGCAAGTTATGTTTTTGCAAAAACGACTAATTAAAGGCTATTTTGGCTAGAAGTGGGTTACTCATAGCCGGACTATATCGGGTCTATAGTTAACGGAGACGGTGAAATGAGGGCTATTGCTTGCTGGGTAGAACCTTCAGAATCTACAATCGGACTGGATTCACTTGGGTCGATGTAAATTAGTTAATGTAAACATACATCTTAGTGAAAAGAACATTTTAACAATGTAAAGAACCTATTGTGCATTGGAAATGTTCCATGGATGTTAAAGGTGTTAAAGTTTCTCCTGGAACAACAAATGCCAGAACTTGTACTTTTAAGAGTCTAGGCTGTTCTGGGTGGTTGCCAGGGTACTTCTATAGGGGCTTTTGCACCGGAGGAATTTTTTCATAGTTCCTAGAACTAGTGGAAGTACCCACTTTTTTTTGCAGGAACTGGGAATGATTTTAGTTCTACACTCAAAAAAAAAATGCTGGGTTAAAAACAACCATTTCTGGGTTATTTGGCAACCCAGTGCTGGGTAAATTTTGGACAGAACACATGCTGGGTTATTTTGTTTAATACAGTAACCCATTTGCTGGGTTTTTTTTTTTTTTTTTTTTTGACGTTGCTAGGTCAATCTATTTGATATCGAATGTTTTTCATTTTAAATAATACGTCAAACGCATTGCGTGACCACAGCTGTGATGCTAGCGTGCTAGATCAATTTTGCTTCTATTGTAGTCAGTGGAGCGCACAGCAACTTTGTTACACAAGCGATGTTGCGTCATGTTTTAGCCCTGGTTGCACATTCGTTTGGCGTTCATGAAACTTCCATGGTGGCTCTGGCACGTCTTTCAGCTAGCGTTCCAAGCAGACATTAGATGTGACGTACATAGACAAAAAAGTGTAATACAATCTAATACAAACCTTAATTTAATTCCCCTCAGGAAGTTTTCTCTCAGAAGAACAGAAATCAAAATGACCATTGACAAATGTATACAGTTTTAACCGTTTTGGCAAAGACTACCCAACACTGGGTTACACTGACCCAGCACTGGGTAGGTATGTGAGGGGGTTCATCAGTTGTATTCACAGTAAAAATGACCCAGCAGCTGAGTTACAGAGAATATTAACAATAACCCAACAATAACCCAATAAAATGACCTAGCGGCTGAACCCAGCATTTGGGTAAAAAAAATAACCCAGCAGCTTCTTTTGGGAAACTAAATTAGCTCCTAATTCAGAATAGGGTCTAACCCAGCACAATAGGAGCTATCAGTGACGTAAGTGTATGTTGTTTGGCCAAGCATATGTGAAACACTGGCACCCACCATTTTTAAAACGGAGTGTCTATTCACACCAAGTGCAAATAGCGTGCCTTGTTGGCAAGTGCTTTTTGCACTAGCGCCGCCTGACAATGCCTGGTTGGGCCAAAGCACATTTAAAAAAAAAAAAACGCCTGTGATTTAATGTCTTCAGTGGTGCAATCAGTAAAGATTGCTAATGAATCATTGTTTTGACGCGATCAACACGGGTTCGAACCCGCCTTTTGCAGAGCTTGCTTTCTCTCTTTTCTCATCACAAATCACATCGGAAAGGCATTTACTTTCAATAAAAAAAATTAAGAAAATGTTCTAAATGGGGAAATAAAATGCCTAACGAAATGTTTAATAATAATAAAAGCATTTTTTGGGATAGGGGTAGGTGGTGTAGGGAGGGCTTTTAGTGTCATGTTTTTAGTGTTCATGAATTCTCTCATTCTCTCTGTGTGTGTTTGGTTGTGTTGGATGCATGGTCACTGGAGGTTAGTGTCCCTTACAGCAGCATCCATTTAATAATTTAAATAAAAATAATAATTTACACTCTGTTATTATTGCATCCTGTTAATGTACAACAATACTGGGGTGCAAATAGTATGTGTCTGTCAAAATAAAGTATAAATTACATGTAATTACTATTTACACATATTGCAAAGAACTGCTACTTTGATATGGTGTAAATAGAATATATCACTATTTTCACTTAGTAAATAGCATCTACAGCTATTTGCACTTAGTGTAAATATCATCTATCGCTAATAAATATGTTATTTTCACTGAGTGTAAATAGAATCTAGTTGCTATTAACACTTAGTGCAAATAGCTGCTGCCTTTTAAAAAGTCATGTAAACACACAGTTTACATATACTCACTCCACGACCATGGAAAAAAACGATAGATGGACCGAAGCTGAGGTACAGGCTCAACCTTTACGCTACAAAGTTGCTGACATAGTTGAATGCCATGCTTAAAAGATGTTGCTGTCGACCAAGCCAGCTTGCATCACTTCTGAGTTCACACTTCTGAGTTCAACTTTTAATACTATTTGAATAAAGGGTGATGTAAATTCTCAAAAATGTTCATTGTATTAACTCAATTTTTAATTTCAATGAACTCAAAATCTTAAGGCAACCAGGTTACTTACTTTTTAAATATTTTTTTTTTTACAGTGTACTTAACTGTATAGTTACACTGTAACACAGACACCTTAAAATAAAGTATAACCATATGTTCTATATAGTATGAATGTGTTTTATGAATGAAACATAATTGATCTGGACATAATTGATCTGCCATGTTCTTGTTCTCATCTGATGTACCAACGTCAATTGTGTTGCTTCATTTCCATTCACAAATCCTCTCCCGTGGCCTCATGGGATATTAAAGTGACCATCGTATGCACACTTCAGAATCTCGCTGGTGGTAGTAGGTCATCCAGGTACTTTTTGCCTATTCTTTTATGAGTACTGTGAATTTTGACATACTGCGTGGCTCACATACTGTTTTTTTTTTTTTTTGCCTACTAAACTGTAAAATCTAATTAGTTAGACTTACTTAAAAAAGCATGCAAACCAATTGCCTTAAAAAAAACAAGTGAAATGAAATAGGAATAGTATGTTGTGCTAATAAATGCTTAGTTAGTATAGTTCACTTACACAAGAGTTCTAGTAACTAAAAAGGAACTGTAGAGACTACTTGATAATTTACTTTAGATTTACTCTTGACTTAGTATAGCTATATTGTTGTTACCATTGTTGTGTTTTGCATGCTGAATGTTGAAGTCTGTGTGTGACTCAAGCATGATCAACTGCAAGATATTGTCACAAATATAGAGGGATTATCAACCCAATTAAAAGTTTCACAAGTTGTTTATGACGTAAATGTTAGCAATAAAATTGTAAAGATCATTACATGAAGTATTACATATGTGTAGGTTGCTTTAAAAAGGTGACCTCGTTTCTGACTAAATCATTAAATAAAGTTAATTATTCAGTCAGAAGCTAGGTCAACTTTTAAATGCAACCTATTTATTACTTCTCTTCCTTTGAAACTAAATAACTGTGATATGCTGGTTGCATTGGTGCACCAATGGGAAGAGAATTACAATAATTTTAACATTCTAAGTGCCCAACCAAAGGGAACTGTTGGATTTTACAGTGGTATAGTATGGAAGACCTACAACAACCTACAATAGGCATATAATCGGATGCAGCGATGGTGTTTTTTCTCTGTACAATGGAAGTCAATGGTGTCAACTATTGTTTTGGACCCCAATGGCTTTCATTTTATGGACAAATCCAGTTATCTTCTTAAGAACATCTTTTGTCTCCCCCAGAATAAAGAAAGGAAAGTCTTGAAACAACATGAGTGTGAGTAAATGATGACAGAATGTTAATTTTGGGGTGAACAATCACAGCCACTAATATGACCATTTGAAAGAGTGCAACAAATGCCCAGTGCAGGAGCCCACCTTAAACCTCTCATCCCCAGTCGGGGGCCACAACTGATACCCAGCTCCTGTCTACAGACTCCTGGTAACTGAAACTACAGCACAGTTGGACAACACAGCATGATAATTGGAGAATTACAGCTGTTAGTCACACGAAATACATTGCAGTTGTAGGTCGGGGACCTGGAGGTCGAGGCACAGGAAGCTGAAGTGTAATTTAGAGGCAGCCAGTGCCAATTTCATATACACAACCCCCTCCATGAAGTCCACCTGTTAACTAGACCCTTGTCAGGCAAAGACTAAACATAATCAATGAATAATTAATAACAATTCATTTTTGCTATCTTGGCATGTCTCTCGTCATTTCTATTGAGATTAATGAGTAAGGCTTGTCTGATGTGTGCTATGAAAGAAACGTTTAATGTGCCACAATAGCTGTTCTACGAGCACTTTAACCAGGAGAATTTGCTCATAGTCAACGCTTTTTAGAAGATGTGTAGTCACTGTTGGCACTCAACAGTCACTGTTGGCACTCTAAAAATAAAAAAAATGCTACCATCAAAGCTCAGACAATCTGTGAGAGTGTCTCATGGGCTCTTTGTTCTTGAGTTCAAAGTACTTGATTCTGAATTTTAAAAATGCACAAGGCAATGACAAAATTGAAAGATGCCAAACAAAAGCCAAAACATCTATTTGTATGTGTAATATTTGTAAATAGTGATATATGAATATATACACTGCCGTTCAAAAGTTTTTGATTGGTAAGATTTTTTATGTTTTTAGAAGAAGTCTCTTATGCTCACCAAGGATGCATTTATTATATATGAAATGTAAAATAATTGTTTTCTATTTGAATATATTTTAAAATGTAATTTATTCCTGTGATGCAAAGTTGTATTTTCAGCATCATTACTCCAGTTTTCAGTAACATTCTCAGCAAAGGAGAAGTGCTCACTAACACAGATTCGGGAGCTTCGTGCCCTGGATGTGCATCCCACAAATCTCCATCAAATGCTTTCAGCACCTTGTTGAATCAATGCCACGTAGAATTAAGGCAGTTCTGAAGGCGAAAGGGGTCAAACACAGTATTAGTATGGTGTTCCTAATAATCCTTTAGGTGAGTGTATATATATATATATATATATATATATATATATATATATATATATATATATATATATATATATATATATATATATATAATATTAAGTATATATACTGTTTTCAACATTGATAATAATTATAAATGTTTCTTGAGCAGCAAATCATCATATTAGAATGATTTCTGAAGGATCATGTGACACTGAAAAGTAGAGAATTATATATATATATATATATATATATATATATATATATATATATATATATATATATATATATATATATATATATATATATATATATATACACACTCACCTAAAGGATTATTAGGAACACCTGTTCAATTTCTCATTAATGCAATTATCTAATCAACCAATCACATGGCAGTTGCTTCAATGCATTTAGGGGTGTGGTCCTGGTCAAGACAATCTCCTGAACTCCAAACTGAATGTCACAATGGGAAAGAAAGGTGATTTAAGCAATTTTGAGCGTGGCATGGTTGTGGCACGGGCCGGTCTGAGTATAAGAATGGTGTGAAAAGGGAAAAACATCCAGTATGCGGCAGTCCTGTGGGCGAAAATGCCTTGTTGATGCTAGAGGTCAGAGCAGAATGGGCCAACTGATTCAAGCTGATAGAAGAGCAACTTTGACTGAAATAACCACTCGTTACAACCGAGGTATGCAGCAAAGCATTTGTGAAGCCTCTACTGAAAAGTCACAACATGCACAACCTGGAGGCGGATGGGCTACAACAGCAGAAGACCCCACTGGGTACCACTCATCTCCACTACAAATAGGAAAAAGAGGCTACAATTTGCACGAGCTCACCAAAATTGGACAAATGTTGCCTGGTCTGATGAGTCTCGATTTCTGTTGAGACATTCAGATGGTAGAGTCATAATTTGGCGTAAACAGAATGAAAACATGGATCCATCATACCTTGTTACCACTGTGCAGGCTGGTGGTGGTGGTGTAATGGTGTGGGGGATGTTTTCTTGGCACACTTTAGGCCCCTTAGTGCCAATTGGGCATCGTAGGCGAAAGGGGGTCAAACACAGTATTAGTATAGTGTTCCTAATAATCCTTTAGGTGAGTGTATATATACGTGATATTTTTACACATAACTGGTTTAAGCCAGTTATTTATATCTTTTGCTGTAGTGTGTCAGTAGGAAATATCAGTTTACATTTATAAATGAATTGCCATTCATTTTAATAATCCAGTGAGATGTTTGTACACATAAAGAGTCTGACAATAGTTTCTATGCTCCACATGGAGATTGATCTCATCTTCATTGAGTCTGTCTGTGACTACATGAAGAAACATATATTGATATATAAAATAAATGCAGCCTTGGTGAGCATAAGAGACTTCTTCTAAAAACATAAAAAATCTTACGAATCAAAAACTTTTGAACGGCAATAACTGTCAAGGTTATGTTTAGTTTATATGTGTTTAAGGCCACGTTTATATGATAACAATGTTCTAAAAACGGAAATTATTTTCCTTTGTTTTTTTCCCGTACAGACGACAACGTTGTCAAAACGAAGTGAGTGACAATGACAATGAGTGAATGAAAATGAGTGAGTAATTTCAGACAGCCGTTGAGTGAACATCGGCTGCACACTCGTTATTGAGATTCAAGATTCAAGAGTTTTATTTGTCACATACACAGTTATATACAGAATATACAACCGGCAGTGAAATGTAAACAGGTCCGCTCCATGGACAGTGCAAATTCACAGTTAAAAACACAAGGAGGAAATTATAATAGAAACAGAATAAAAAAGTACTATATATATATATATATATATATATATATATATATATATATATCTGTAGAATTATAAATAATCAAGTCAAGTAGAAGAAAAAAAAAAAAGTAAAAATTAGAATAAGAAGTGGAATAAAATAATTGAAGTAGACTGTGCAGTGAGTAAACTGTAGACTTATAAATATGTGGTTAACAAATGTATAAAGAGTATAATGTGCAAACAGGTTTATAACAGGTTGTTACACAGTAACAACGAGAACAGAACGTGCAGTGCAATGTCAGTGTATCGATGTTTATCCTGAAGTGAAGTCACGTGGTGTTAAGTGACTGAGTTCAGGAGTCTGATGGCCTGGGGGAAGAAGCTCCTCCTGAGTCTCTCAGTTTTGGCCATCAGGCTTCGGAAGCGCTTACCAGGTGGCAGCAGCGTGAAATGAGGGTTTGCAGGGTGATTAGAGTCCTTGATGATCTTAGTAGCTCTACCTTTGCAGCGTTTGGTGTAGACGTCCTGCAGAGACGGGAGAGCTGACCCTGAGATACGCCGGATAAGCGCACAACTCTTTGCAGGGCTTTGCGGTCATGACTGGTGCTGTTCCCATACCACGCTGTGATGCACTGAGTTAGTACACTTTCTATCGCCCCTAAATAGAACGTTTTCAGGATAGCTGGTGAAACCCAGAATTTCCTCAGCTGGCGCAGGTGGTACAGTCTTTGCCTGGCTTTTTTCACCTGTGTCTGAATGTGAGCAGTCCAGGTCAGGTCCTCGGAGATGTTTACTCCCAGGTACTTGAAGCTGCTCACTCTCTCTACTGGTGACCCGCTGATCATGAGGGGGAGTATGTCCCGTTGCTGTCTCTTCCTGAAGTCCACAATCATTTCTTTGGTCTTGCCAACATTCAGAGAGAGACAGTTGTCCTGGCACCATGATGTTAGATGCTCCACCTCGTCCAAGTATGCAGTCTCATTGTTGTTGGAAATGAGGCCCAGGACAACAGTATCATCAGCAAATTTGATGATAGAGGTGGAGCTGTGTGTGGACAAACAGTCATGCGTGTAGAGCGAGTAGAGCAGGGGACTCAGGACACAGCCCTGTGGAGCTCCCACACTCAGGGAGATGGAGGTGGAGGTGGACTGGCCTATTCTCACCACCTGAGGCCTGCCCGTGAGGAAGTCCTCAATCCAGTGGCAGAGAGAAGAATTCAGGCCGAGATCCAGGAGTTTGGAGGTTAGCTTGATGGGAACTATGGTGTTAAAGGCTGAGCTATAGTCAATAAATAGCAGCCTTACGTAGTTCCCACTTTTGCTGTCGATATGAGTGAGGGAGGAGTGGAGGACATGAGAGATGGCATCTTCAGTCGATCTATTGGGACGATAGGCAAACTGAAGAGGGTCCAAAGTGTCAGGAATGAAGGCGCAAATGGTGTTTTTAATGAGTCTCTCAAAGACCTTCATGACTATAGACGTGAGAGCCACTGGACGGTAGTCATTTAGGCAAGAGGGTTTACTGTTCTTAGGGACAGGGATGATGGTGGATTTTTTGAAGGAGGTGGGGACCACAGATGTAGCAAGGGACTCATTAAAGATGGATGTCAACAGCCCGGCGAGCTGATCAGCACAGAACCGCAGAACACGGCCTGAAATACCATCCGGCCCGGCAGCTTTCCTGACGTCCACACGCTTGAGTGCTCTCCGAACTTCATCCTCTGAGACAGAGATCATGTGATTGTTGCTGCTCTGAGTAATTTCCTCTAACGCGCCACTTGGCGGAGTCGCGTTGCCGCGGTTACAGTCAAAGCTCACGTAGAAAGAGTTTAACTCATTCACGAGCGACGGATCAGCGCTCCCCTCTGCAGAGGATTTAGATCCAAACGAGCAGATGGACCTCAGACCTTGCCACATGCGCCGCGAGTCGTTGAGTTGGAAATGAGACTCCACTCGGTCTTTGTAACGGAGTTTTGCGGCTTTAACTGCACGCCGCAGAGCATAGCAGGACGATCTGTATTCATTCATTGCAGTGCATTATGGGATTGAACGAGTACACGAATACACGCGATAACGTCCACTACGGTTTCGGACACCATTACAAATGACTGTCCCCTCAAATTATGCCCTATTTGAGTGTATAGGGGGTGATTTCGGATTCAGCCCTTGTCTGTTTCCATGGTCTTTCATTGAGTGATTAGTTGAACACCTGTTGCGCACTTCTTTGATTGGTTTGGTTTTGTATGGAGCTTCTTTTCTGTTAGTCTTTGTTCCGTCTTCATTGCATTTTTAGTTGGTTGTTCTGTTCTTGTTTTGGAAGTTTTTGGGTGTGTGTGTGTGTGTGTGTGTGTGTGTGTGTGTGTGTGTGTGTGTGTGTGTGTGTGTTTGCAATAATGTTAATTTATTTCAAATTTTGTTTTACATTTAATTTCAAATTGTAATTGTGAAACATTGACCATATTCTACATCCCTTAATCCTACCCAATACATAAACTTAACAACTACCTTATTAACTATTAATAAGCAGTAATTAAGAGTTTGAGGCAAATGTCGCAGTTAATAGTTAGTTAATAGTGAGAATTGGATCCTAATCTAAAATGTGGCCAAAAATCCTTTTTACAAATATATGTGTGGGTCAGAGGTTGTGATAAAAATGTGCAAATATTTTTTTAAAACACTTTTAAAAAAATAATGAATTGTACTAAATGAACACATTAAACTGACAGGCCTAGTGGTGTAATATTTCTTTTCTGTATGTCATGGTCTTATTGAGCTGTTTTGTATGTGTTTAGCAGATGGGCAGTCAGTGTTCAGACCACCTGTTCGGTTTTCCTGTTTCAGAGTAACCTGTCCAGGAAGGTCATTGTGCTTTCCAGTGAACAACAAAGCACAATAGTCCTCAGGTCAAGGGTGAGGGGAAGATCTTTAGACACAGCGCTTGATAACATCAGTACAATTCGATTTCAGAAGATTATCAATACGTAAATCATAAATTATGAGTCTGTGTATTATAACGGTGGTAATGGTTAATAAAAATAAAATTAAAAACCTAGCATAAACAAAGCAGTTCTTGGGGAAAACCCCAGAGCTCATATGGAAAGCTAATCTAATGGCACCTCTCTAAAGTTCCCTCATTCAGCCTCCCCTCTAAAGACCCCCTGCAGGCGCAGGGCAGGGTGGGGACAGTCCAACGTGATTAACACCCAGGCGGGAACAGCATGCTGGAACATGTCCCTTCCTGGACTCCCTTCCTTTGACTGAGAAGACAGATCTAGGATCAGTTCTCTTTTCTGTTTGCTAACACATGTGACTCCGAAAGCTGTCCTCAGATCAGAGAGGATCAGAGCGTTTCTCATGTCAGCGCTGCAGCGATTGGGAAGAAGCTGGAAGTGTTGGTCCCACAGAACCAAACCTGTCAAAGCTACTGAGGGTGCCCTAATTAGGGTCAAAGATTTGTTTGCAGAGCAACGCAATGTGGTGGACTAATTCAGAGCAAACTCATGAGAAAGTAATGAACTGGAAGTTCTGAGAGATGAACAAAGTGAGACTCATTTTACCATTACATTCATAGATCAAGAGAATTTCAAAACTGATACAACACTTACTTAGTATTTATTTGAGCAGTTTTCCATCGCAATTAAATCAAGATGCATTTATTTAAGAAGCAAAATTACTTTTTCTTACCTCATTGACAGAATTTTTTTTCTTGTTTTCAGCATAAAACATTTTGATAATTTTTTTCAGAAAACAAGAATACATATCATAAGTCAATTTGCTTCTCAAGTAAATCTTGATGTAAGAATGTTTAGATATTTGAAAGCAACAAAAATACTAAGAAAGAAAATATTTTTTTTTTGCAGTGACAAGCTATGGATCATCAGATTTTGCTCAAACTTCATGTGCAGAAATACTAAAATGTATTGCTGTTGTCATTAATAGTACTGAAACGTGCATTTTTCAATTCCGCTTTTTACTCAAATTGTTGTGCTGATATATGATTTGCAAAAATATTGTGATTAATTTATAATAAATAATACATTTCATAATGCTCTCAAACTTTTCTCAAACCCTGCACCGCCAAAATGTAAATTGTCACAGAAAACGCCTCGGTTACGTATGGTAACCCTCGTTCCCTGAAGGAGGGAACGGAGACGTACGTCGGACATCACCGACGAATTGGGGATCACTTCAGGGAGCCCCTATCAGCTTCGAGATATAGAGAACAGGCCAATGAGAATTGGCGTGCGAGATTTGCATCTCGCGCTCCGCCCCGCGTCGTGGGTATAAAGCAGAAATGAAATGCAGCGCACGTTTGTTTTTCACTGAGGAGCCGAACCAGTGACTCGGCCTGCAGTGATGGTACAGCAACTGTGGTGACGGGA
Source organism: Paracanthobrama guichenoti (assembly GCA_018749465.1). Classification (NCBI taxonomy): domain Eukaryota; kingdom Metazoa; phylum Chordata; class Actinopteri; order Cypriniformes; family Gobionidae; genus Paracanthobrama; species Paracanthobrama guichenoti. The sequence goes on along the minus strand of CM031967.1, from coordinate 20,532,350 downwards.
CATACGTCTCCATTCCCTCCTTCCCTCCCTCGTAACAGACGAAGAGCTGCTTTGAGGTCTTGAAGCTTTGTGTTCTGTCCATGTAAGTCCGTAAGGCGCAGACAGGACAGAGAAAAGCTAGGGTCTGCCTCCTCCGAGGGCAGCGCTTGCAGGTTCACCACCTGGTCCCGGAAGGGAGTGGTGGGAACCATGGGCACATATCCAGGCCGGTGTCTCAGGATTACGTGAGAGTTACCAGGCCCGAATTCCAGGCACGATTCATCGACCGAAAATGCCTGCAGGTCCTACCCTCTTGATGGAGGCCAATGCAGTCAGGAGTACTGTCTTTAGAGACAGAATTTTTAACTCAGCTGACTGCAAAGGCTCAAAGGGAGGTCTCTGCAGTGCGGTTAGCACCAGAGACAGGTCCCAAGAGGGTATAGAGGGAGGACGAGGCGGATTCAGTCTCCTCGCCCCCCTCAGGAACCTGATGATCAGATCGTGCTTCCCTAAGGACTTTCCACCTACGAGGTCATGATTGGCGGCGATAGCGGCCACATAAACTTTGAGGGTGGAGGGAGACAGCCTTCACTCCAACCCGTCTTGTAGGAAGGAAAGCACAGAACTGACCGAATAACTTCGGGGGTCTTCTTGGCGAGAAGAGCACCATTCAGAGAACAGGTTCCTGACAGAGTCAGGAGGTCCTTCCTCAGAGGAATGGGCCAAGGAGGTGCTGTCGCGAGGAACACTAGTTCCGGGAACCAAGTCCTGTTGGGCCAATACGGAGCGACCAACAGGACTTGCTCCTCGTCCTCCCTGACCTTGCACAGTGTTTGTGCAAGAAGGCTCACTGTGGGAAATGCATACTTGCGTAGGCCCCGGGACCAGCCTCCTCCGAGCAGTCCCTCCTCGGTGAGGCGCACTGTCAGGGCAACCGAGTCTATCTCCATCCCGAGAAAAGAGATCCTCTGAGTGGGGCAGAGTTTGCTCTTCTCCCAGTTGACCCGAAGCCCCAACTGGCAAAGGTGACTGAGCACCATGTCCCTGTGTTTGCACAACTGCTCTCGCGACTGCCCGCCATCAAGGGCTTGCCCGCCATCAAGGGTAGTGAGGAGGGAGGAGCCACCGGGCCGGTTTCTGGCACTAAAGGGTGTCGTCCACGACCTGGTGAGCTCCTCATGCACCTCCGGGAAGAAAGGCACCGGGGCGGGACGCTGAGAACCAGCGCGACCAACCCCGAGAAACCAATCATCCAACCTAGAAGGTTCGGGACATGGTGGAGGGTTCCACTCAAGCCCGACCTTTTTGGCGGCCCGGGAAAGCATAGACGTCAACTCAGGGTCTGACTCGACCACTGCCACTCTCCCAGAGGGAGGCGGCGCAGCCGAATCTTCATCCTCCGAGGACTGGAACTGCCCCTCCGATGCAGCGATCGACATCTGCCCGTCCACCGGAGCCCCGAAGGTTACCGCTGGACGCCCGTGGGCGGGGCCAGCGGGTTCCCCCGGAAGCTCTACAGGTAGTGGCGCTTGTGAGGGAATAGGGGCCTGTGGAGGCTGACTTGGCGGGTTTGCCCTAAACGTGATCCTCAGGTCACCCCGGCCATTCGTCGAAGTAGCTCTATTCTGGGGAATAGCGCTAGATTGAGGCATGGTTAGGGGGACTCCACCTTCCACCTTCCCGGAGGTAGGCGAGTCTCGACCTAAGCGCCGCGATAGTCATGTTCCTGCAATGAGAACATGAATTATCCACAAAAGCCGCCTCAGCATGCTGAATGCCCAGGCACGTGATACAGCGATTGTGACCATCAGCGGGCGACAGGGAACGACCGCATCCAGAAACGCACAGGTGGAATGACATCTTGAAAAAGACGCAGTGCCACACCCGTGTTGCTCTTTTTGTGAGGAAAACACTCTTTTAGTGCTGAAGCACCCAAGGGAAGACCGCGGCAACACACAGGGGAAAGGTGGAGCCTGTGTGTGCACTCACTTGACACAAAAAACACCCTCACGCACCGTCTCTTAGGGGTTGCTGTGAGAACAGCAGTTTTTTTGTAATTGCAGCAGTGAGCGCAGTCATGCTGAATGTGCCATCTCGCCAACACCGCGTCTTCCTCTCTCTCTTCCTCTCTCATCTCTGGTCTCTTTTCTCTCTGTTGAAGGCTCTTCATCAACGCCGTTCGGCTCCGAAGTGAATGACAAACGTGCGCTGCATTTCACTTCCACTTTATACCCGCAGCGCGAGATGCAAATCTCGCACGCCAATTCTCATTGGCCTGTTCTCTATATCTCGAAGCTGATAGGGGCTCCCTGAAGTGATCCCCAATTCGTCGTTATGTCCGACGTACGTCGAACGTGACCGACTTAAAGGGAACTGCATTTTTAGACTAAACTTTAAAATGAAAGAAAAATATTTAAAATTAAAATTTACATTCTTTAAATGTATTTCAATTTATTGAATCCCATATTATTTTATAATAGTTAGTCAAGTTTTAAATATTGGTCCCTGTACGACCGGAGCAGGAGCTTGGTCCACATTGCCGGCAGCAAGTCGGACTTGTTTCCAGTGCATGTTGGACTCCGGCAGGGCTGCCCTTTGTCACTGGTTCTGTTCATAATTTTTATGGACAGAATTTCTAGGTGCAGCCAAGGGCCGGACAGTGTCTGGTTTGGGAACCACATGATTTCGTTGCTGCTTTGACGTTGTTGTGTTGGCCTCCTCAGACCAGGACCTTCAGCGTGCACTGGGGCGGTTTGCAGCCGAGTGTGAAGCGGCCGGGATGAGAATCAGCACCTCCAAATCCGAGGCCATGGTTCTCAGTCAGAAAACGGTGACTTGCCCACTTCAGGTTGGTGGAGAGTTTCTGCCTCAGGTGGCGGAGTTCAGGTATCTTGGGGTCTTGATCACGAGTGAGGGAAGGATGGAATGGGAGATTGACAGACGGATGGTAATAAGGAAGCTTATAAGCTTATAAGTGCAGCTTCTGCAGTAATGCGGTCGATGTACCGGTCTGTCGTGGTAAAGAAGGAGCTGAGCTATAAGGCGAAGCTCTCGATTTACCGGTCAATCTACGTTCCTACTCTCACCTATGGTCATGAGCTATGGGTCATGACTGAAAGGACAAGATCCCGGGTACAGGCGGCCGAAATGAGCTTTCTCCGCAGGGTGGCTGGGCGCTCCCTTAGAGATAGGGTGAGAAGCTCAGTTACTCGGGAGGAGCTCAGAGTAGAGCCGTTGCTCCTCCACATCGAGAGGAGCCGGTTGAGGTGGCTCGGGCATCTATCTCGGATGCCTCCTGGACGCCTTCCCGGGGAGGTGTTCCGGGCATGTCCCACCGGGAGGAGGCCCCGGGGAAGACCTAGGACACGCTGGAGCGATTATGTCTCCCGGCTGTCCTGGGAACACCTCGGGGTTCCCCCAGAAGAGTTGGAGGAAGTGGCTAGGGAGAGGGAAGTCTGGGCGTCTCTGCTTAGACTGTTGCTCCCGCAACCCGACCCCGGATAAGCGGAAGATAATGGATGAATGGATGGATGGAAGTTTTAAATAGGAAAAATATCGAAACTCTTTGGTCATTTTTGAGTGAGATGCTAACAGTCTAATCAGATTCAATTATCTATGCTAAGCTATGCTATTAGTAAAAACCGCCAGACCCGGAGATCGGCTGAATTGAGTCGAAAATGGTAAAACTCAGCTGTTTAACTCTAGGGGAGTTAGCCTAAAATTAGCCTATTTTTAAAAAAAGTGGAATTTTCCTTATTACCATGCATATTACTAGGATATTGGCTGTTTATGAGTACTTATAAAGCACATATTAATGACTTATTCTGCATGACCATATTCTACATCAGCAGAGGCGGACAGTAGTGTATTTTTAGTATTTTTACTCTGCTTAAGTACATTTTTCAAGTGTCTATACTTTATCAGAGTGTTTTTCTTTGGAAAACCTTTACTTCACAACTTTCAGAACATAATGTCATAACTTTTTCTCCACTATGTCCCATATTGAATATCATTTAACACTTAATTACATAAAAAATTAGTGCTGTATACTTTTACTCAAGTAAAAATAATTCAGATTTTACTTGAGTACAAGTAAAAAGTACTATATTTTTAATGTAATTAAGTATTAATGGTAAAACAACAACTTTTATTTATGAAATGTAGTGCAGTGAAAAGTATGACATTATATATTATGCTTTGGAATTAGAGTGAAGTAAAAGTTTTCCAAAAAAAAAAAAAAACACTGTTCAAGTATATAACTTGAACAATGTACTTGAGTAGAAAGTACAAATACTTCACTACTGTCCACCTCTGTACATCAGTTAATCCTGCCCAACACCTAAACTTAAACACTACAAAAACAGCCTTACACTCTATTAATAAGCAGTAAATTAGGAGTTTATTGAGGCAAAATTCGTAGTTAATAATGAATATGTGTTCCCCATAACACATAATAACATTGTGCTATCCAAAACACACATATAAAAGTACATAAAAGTGTTGAAGAGAAGCCATATGATAGTTTTTTGTGAGAAATAGGGTTGTTTATCGCCAAGAATCTGGCGATATGATACATATCACGATACAGGGATATATTATGGTATTGTAAGAAAGGCGATATATTGCAATATTTCTTTCTTTTTTTTTAGGAAGAGGATCTAATTTTATACCAACTGTCATAAAGAACACAACAACATATGCAGAAAACCTGAGCAAAAACGTTATTTTACTTAATCAAAACAGTGGGATCTGCACTGGAAAATAGTAAGGTCCCTGCAGGATTATTTATATATTAGAAATAAACCCAAGTTTAAGTCCAGCCCTCCCTCATAACAAGTAATTTATGTGTTTTGCATCATTCAAAGTTGTAAAATTGACTCTAGAACATTTCCGAGGCTTTAAGAGATTCCTCTAAAATGAGGAAACTGCCAAAAAGACTATTTTGCAAACTTAAACTGAAAAGATGACCAAACCAGAATTTGTATACAATCAAAACAGAGCAAACTCTCTACTAATGAGAATTTTTCCCACAGGCCTTGGATGTCAAAACATGTAACATCTGGATATTTGGTTCCGATTTTTAAACGGATTAAAGCAACACAACTACATCCCAAAGGCCAGACCAACCAATTTACAACCCCGTCTGCCACCCAGACTAAATACACCTGGATGTGGCACAATTATTCACACTCGCTCACATTCCACCATACATGGGGCACAAGCGCTTTACCACGCTCTTTAGGCACACCAAGCATAGAGATATACAGGTTGATATTAAATCTGATACCCAATGGTGTTTATCCTGCCAGACAGGGCAATCCAAAGCTGTAAAACACATTGAGGTTTAACTACACGCCATTGTTATCCAGTATGAGACTGTGAGAAAGGCAAGGTTCAGCGTGTTTAGTCCTGAGCCCGAGCACGGGTTGTGTTTCAAGTTAATTAACTCTCTGTAATGGCAATGATCACAGTAAATCTGTGAAGTAATGAAGCAACATTATCACTCATTAAAATTGTTTGCATTTTCAGTGCAATACATATTTGAACAAATTAAAGAAATAATTAAATTAGAACAACAAGTTCCTAAATAATAATAGTAACAATCATGTTGATATTATATAGGCTGTAGCTTATTTGTAAAGCTTATGTAAAAAAAAAAAAAAAAAAAAAAAAAAAAATAATAATAATAATAATAATATATATATATATATATATATATATATATATATATATATATATATATATATATATATATATATATATATATATAAATATATATACACACACACAATAACTATATAACTTTAACATTATTCTTGCCAACACTAATATATGTCTTTTGTATATATGTATATGTATTATGTATATATGTATTTTTAAGTGTTACCAAACATGTTTGAAATTATAAACAAATGTATATAACAAATATATTTAAGTAACTCAAAAGTTTGGGGTTTGGGCTCACCATGGCTGCATTTATTTGATAAAAAATACAGTAAAACAGTAATAATGTGAAATATACAAATTTTAAAACCTGTTTTCTATTTAATATATGCTCAAATGTTATGTATGTAAATGTGATATTTATGTGTGTGTGTGTGTGTGTGTGTGTGTGTGTGTGTGTGTGTGTGTGTGTGTGTGTGTGTGTGTGTGTGTGTGTGTGTAATTAATCAGCATATCATGTTTATTTATTTTCATTTTTGTTTTACATTTAATTTCAATGTATTATTGTGAAACAATTTCTCTTGGTCGCTTATCCATGGATCTGGCAATCTTTGTTAAATGCAAAATAAATAAATAAATTAAATAAATAATAGATAAATAGATAGATAGATAGATAGATAGATAGATAGATAGATAGATAGATAGATAGATAGATAGATAGATAGATAGATAGATAGATAGATAGATAGATAGATAGATAGATAGATAGATAGATAATATTTTATTTTTATATAACAGTATTATATATTAATTGCATTATGTGCTGATTGTGATTATATTATAAATAATTATAAAAAAAACATCAGTTGTTGTACTTGTTGAGGTCTCGAGACATGCATTGAAATGTATAGTTGTGAAAGATAAAGTAAAATCAGACTATATGGCACTGAACATAAGAGCTCTCTGGAGTGGATGTCCAGGATGTGATCGCATGTTAATGGGCCGTGTGAATGCAGCGTGGAGGATGGGATTGGGCATGGCAAGGACCCTTGCAGAACGTCCACTGTCAACACCTCACCGAGCCTTTCCATGCCACCCCACATGAGCGGTTAACTCTTTAAGCCATTGAGAAGCATTGTGCCAAGCATTGTGGACCAGATCAGAAGACTCATGCTGTTTCACACATATTTTACTCTTTTAAATTTATTTTATGTCAGCCATAAAAAAAACATAAAATTTTCATCATGAAAGTATTTTTAAAACATTTTAAAATTTAGCAAATAAGCATGAGTAAATAATTCTTTTTTATCTGTGCACTATTCTTTTAAAGGGATAGTTCACCCAAAAATTAGCCAATGATTTACTCACCCTCAAGTCATCATAGGTGTATATGACATTCTTCTTTCAGACGAATACAATCAGAGTTATATTAATAAATGTCCTGGCTCTTCCAAGCTTGTGAATGGCAGCCCAAAATTTGAAGCCCAAAAAAAGTACATCCATCCATTATAAAAGTACTCCACACGGCTCCAGGGGTTAAAAAAAAGGCCTTCTGAAGTGAAGTGATGGGTTTGTGTAAGAAAAAAATCCATATTTAAAACTTTATAAAGTAAAATATCTAGCTTTGTGTAGCAAATAAAAAGTGTAGCGGCTCTCGAAGTTCAAAAACGCTTATGCTACGTCTGATGAAATCGTCGCGGCAGTTACGCTTTATACGTAAGTTGAATACAGAAGGCAGTCTGGTGGAAGCAAGATATTTTACTTTATAGCGTGTTAAATATGGATATTTTTCTTACAAAACCCCATCGATTCACTTCAGAAGGCCTTTATTAACCCCCTGGAGTCGTGTGGAGCACTTTTGTAATGGATGGATGCACTTTTATGGACTTAAAAACAGAAACAGCCATTCACTGCCATTATAAAGCTTGGATTAGCCAGGACATTTTTTAATATAACTCCGACTGTATTCGTCTGAAAGAAGAATGTCATATACACCTAGGATGACTTGAGGGCGAGTAAATCATGGGGTAATTTTCATTTTTGGGTGAACTATCCCTTTAATGCAGGTCAAGCTTTGGGTCTCTGACGAAAACAAATATGAGCACAGCCATATCTCTTCCGTGGCATCAAAGCTTTTGTCTTTGTGACCGGCCCTATCGGGACAGGGGTTGGTGGAGGGCCATGACCACAGCCCCTCAACATCTCTCATCGTTTAGACCCGATCGCCACTTCGTTGACATTCCTCCCTCTCCCGGCAGAGTGCGTTCCCATTTTCCGAGCTCAGTGCCAGCGGCACAGACCCCCCACCCTGAGGCTGGCATCGTGCCCACATTAAGTGCAGAACAGGCTGGACGGCGCCACTGGTGCTTAAAGAAACATTTAATGTTTCACAAGGCTGTAGGAGTCAGGATTACACTCGTTCTTTAAAGCCTGCGGAGCGGGAAACAATCAGCTCACGGCTTTTTTGCCTCGGTACATGAGGGCACGGCTTGTTATGAGACCCGGCACTGGGGAACAGATCCAAATCTGGAGGGCTACACCTGCACCTGGCATGGGCATGAAATGACCAATAAAAACAAGAACTTAAAAATGTTCCCAGTGCCGCCAGACACTTGATCTAACCGAATGCGGCCCATTGTGTTTACATTTTCAAACTGCTTCAGAAATGATACTAAAACCTTGTTTGGAAAGAAAGGGGGCTTTGAAAGTCTGGATTGGGTCAGGGAGCCCCTCAGATGAGACACCAAACATGGCATTCAATGACAAATGATGGGAGCGTTACAGAATCCAAATGGCGCTGTCAGAAAATGCCAGTAGTTCTGCCAAAGCGCTCAAAATCCCCCAAAACGGTGCCCACTCATTGCATATTCTACTTAGGATAGTTATCAAGAAAAGCTCCTATTTCACCTCTTGGAACCTAAACAGTGCCTCCAGAGTTCAGCTTTGCGCTTAAATGTGCAAACTTGGTTCAGACTCTTTTGCTTCGTTTGGCCGAGACCAGTTGGGGAGATTTGGCAGACGGAGCAAGTGCTGATAGGACAAGGTCCATAATGTTGCACCCGCACGCCAAAGTTTTCAGTAATGGCAGCACTGACAAAAAGAGAATTATGAGGGGATAGCGTAGCTGAGAGGTTGCCAGAGGGGAACTAGCATTTTGGACATGGGGGATATTAGATGTCAGCATACCAAAGGGACTGAATTCAAGCTATCATATAATACATGACCTATACACTTAAAAGGATAGTTCACCCAAAAGTTCTATCATCATTTGCTCATCCTTGTGTTGTTCCAAACCCATAAGAGGACATAGGTTTTCACAAGACAACAATTATAGATATATAATCGTGCTGATATATAAAAGTTTACACACCCCTTGCAGAATCTGCAAAATGTTAATTATTTTAACAAAATAATTAACACATTACGTTATTTTTTTCAGTTTAGTGCTGTCCTGAATAAGATATTTTACGTAAAAGATTTTTACATATAGTCCAGAAGACTATATATATATATATATATATATATATATATAAAAATAGCTGAATTTATAAAAATGACCCCGTTCAAAAGTTGACCTACCCTTGATTCTTAATACTGTGTGTCGTTACCTGGATGATCCACGGCTGTTTTTTTTTTTGTTTGTTTTTTTGTTTTTTTGTTCTTGAGTCCTTTGGTTGTTGGTTTGTCCTGAGCAGTTAAACTGCCCAATGCTCTTCAGAAAAATCCTCCAGGTCCCAAATAATCTTCAGTTTTCCAGAACATGTTGCATATTTGAACCCTCTCCAGCAGTGACTGTATGTTTTTGAGATCCATCTTTTCACACTGAGGACAATTGAGGGACTCAAACACAACTATTAAAAAAAAAAGATTCACACATTTACTGATGCTCCAGAAGGAAACACGATGCATAAAGAGCCAGGAGATGAAAACTTTTTGAATTTGAAGATCAAGGTAAATTGTACTTAATTTGTCTTCCGGGAAGCATGCAAGTATCTTCTGTTGCTTCTGAAGGGCAGTACTAAATTATTATTATTATGATTTATATATATATATATCATGAGGGTGAGTAAATGATTTTGGTTGAAGTGACCCTTAAGATCAACTGCAAGTCAATGATGGCATTGATCTTGAATTCAGTTTGCATTAAATAGTGTTTCTTCAAATATGGGCACTATTGTTCCTTTGTAAAATTTAAGACTTAGGGCACCTTAAAATAGACATTTCACACTCCTATTAGGTAATTTGTCTTTGTACACCAGTAAATATTCATGCGTCTTCTAAACCAACAAGTGTCATATCCACAACAGTGTCATTTCTGTTAAATTTCAAATCATGTTTAATTATATTAATAAAGCAATTCCAGTTAGTTTAAACTTTGTTAGTTTCATTAAAAAACAATCACTGGGGCATAAAGTGCAGTAGATAAGGAAAAACCCATAAATGTTATTTTATTCCACTTTTGAGTTGTACTTTACAGCATTAAATAGTTGCATGAAGACACTTTCCAGAACAATTGTATGCCAACTTTGAATTAGACTTCAGTCAAAATGCAATTATGATTATAACCACCTTGTGTATATTTTTAGGCCTCCAAACCTGAATGCACCCACTGGCTATTGTGAAGTTCACCCTGCATGCTCGTGTAACCTAAGCTAGCAGTATTACAGGGGTCCCGACACCTCGCATTAGGAGGGGAACTGCATCTCTCTGGCTATAAACACCAAGGTGGACTCATAACTGTCCACACCAAGCACATTCCAGGGCTTTTGTCACAGCCACGCTTCAGATTAGCATTAAATTATTTGGGTAGTAACTAAGTCACATGGACACTGAGAAAGTAATAGCAGGAAATCTGGGAATTAAAATGAAAAAGTATATGATTTAAGTGATTGTGAATGGACAGAAGATTAGGTTTGCAGTCTTTATGCATATAATATATTTACCAAACCAAAATATATTCAGACACCAGATATAATTTGTACTAGTGGGAGCAGGGCCCATTCATGTAAGTGAGGATAGCAAAATAAAGTAAACTGACATGTTATACCCAACAATTCTTCATAGAGAGGACTACCAGTAAAACTGATCAAAATGATTCAGACACTTTGACCTGACCATGTTTTCTGAAGTGTTTTTTCTTTAATTGCTAATGCGACCTTTTACACCACAGACTGGATAAAATGAAGCATTGCTTGGTCATTGGTTGACCTAAATGGGTATTATCTAATTGTGTACTTACATTTAACAGCTGATTGGTTGATTGTAATCCATTACATGCCTTTCTATCAAAGTTATCTGAGATTATCGAGATGAATTTGTTCTGACACAGTTTAACTCTGAGCTCTTGTCATATTGTATTACCATTTTCTAAACCACAGTGAATAAACTGTGATAATGTGAGAAATGTTGAAGGTGCCTGAATAAATTTAGGTTTGACTGAAAGCAACATGTAGTTATTTCGCATGCCAACAATAAAAATCAAAATAAAATCTTTCAAAACTTGTGTCAAATAACCTTAATACACACAAAATGTATTAATTATTGTTTATATATATTTTCGTCTTGAGCCAAGGATTCCAACGTTATAAAATTATTACATATGTTACCATATAACAGGCCTATATACTGTATTTAATGCAGTTCATAGTAATGGTAGTTTCTCACTGTAACAACATACATACATTATGTATATGTTGAATAGGATTAGATAAAAAAAAAAAGAAAGTTAGATTTACTCTAACAATGGTAACCATTTAAATCTGTTTTTCTTTCTAAGCTAAAGCCCCAAAGATTAATTATGTAAAGTTCAAACACTTCTGTAAAGTGACTGTCCCTTTAAGGACTCACCCAATGTTAACAGGTTGTGCCAAATGTTATCAAAGACCTTCATCTCAGCTCTCTCAAACTGTAGGTGACAGAATCAAGATTCTCTTCCTTCCATGCCATTAGTGACAGCCAGTAAGCCAAGGGGAGGAGAGATATGCCCACCTCACTAATTACTGTAAATTAGTGTAATTAGCGAGAAACACCTTCTGTTTCACACAATCCCTTCTCAATATGCATGTGACATCCATTTAGCATCAGTCTGTCAATGCTACAAATGAGCCTTTTAAGGTTAAAGGTGCCAGCCATTTTGAGGGCATTTTTAAAGAATATTATGAACTGTATTTGTCAAGTTTAGGTGACTGGACAAGCATTTCTAAGAATTCTATTTATAGAGAGGACCAAGCTAAATTTCAGTCATTTCAAAATACAATAAATGACTCGTTTGACACCATTCATTGCATTCCATTCCACTGACAAACAATTAAGACACTCAAAGGTGTGAATCTTGCTGAGAGAAGTTGCCACTGGTAGTAGTACACATTCCTTACATCACCTAAAGACTACATTTGGGCCACCATGCATCTCAAACCCTTCCACCATTTGCATGTGACAAAAAATGTTGCAAAATGGACCACCAAGACAAAAGCAACAAAGCTGTGGAGGTGACGGCAGCTAACTACAACAGAGATATCACTCTGGGCCATCTCCTCCTCATTCTTGGCCTCCAGTAGCTAAATTTGGCAAAAGTCGGTGTGTCTTCAGACTGGTTTTCACACCTGTCACCCTGTCACCCATCCAAGTCCCAAACTCTTACGTTTTAATGTCCTGTTGTTGCAGGGCAGAGTCTCTGTGTGTGTTCCTCAGGACTCTCACCATGGGACACAAGCTAACACAGGGAGATCAAAGAGAGGACACTATGAAAATATTGAAGTGCTATGATCTTGGTCAGACCGTTGAAGGGTGGACAGTGGCCCCAGCAGAGAACTACTTCTGCTAGAAGTGTCTCACAGGAACCCCCTCTATTGCTGGAGATTTTCATCACAACCATGTATTATAGTGCATTGTATGCACATTTTACGCACATAAACACAATGACTTCCAAAATGTATGCAACTAAGTTCACACTTGTAGTTCGGTTCGTTTGGTTCGTTTGGTTCATTCAAAAACAAAACATATAGTTCTGGTCCGCTTAGCGTTCACACTGGCTTTTTTAACAGCGAACGTAAAGTTACCGAACCAAAGGCATAGGGATACGGTCACAACCTGATTGGTCGGCTTTTATGACGTATATTTCGCGACGGAGCTTGCTAACCGAACATTCAAAACAATGCTGTGTGCTGGATTAAACGCAATCATTTTATGCGTATACATATGGTTTTATTTTTACCAGCTGAGAACTCACAAAGAGCATTCAAAACAGCACCAGGATTCCCTCCGTCGTATGCAGAAACGAAGATCTGCTGCAAAGAGACGGCAGTTCCGTCGTCTGTACTGACTAATGGGCAACACAGGTCCTTTGATGAGAAGAACCAGGTATGCTTACATTATGTCCTTTCAAATCAAAGAATAAAGTACTACTTACACGATCAGAATTGCATTTCTTTGATAACTGTTAAATCAAGTTATTTTTCGTGATTTCCCTGTGTTTACGTCTGTTCTTTGGAAATAAGAGTTTTGTTGAAGATCACCTGATCAAAATCAATTTACCAAGAATTTGATCCATTTGATCCATTTCTTCATACCAAAAAGATTTCTCCTTTTCATCACCAGAGCTTCCACTTCGACGCAGAACATCACGCACATTTATATACTGTTGACGCAGCTTCTTAACTTTTACCGCACCAGAGTGTGTTTGGAAGCGGACCGAGACCCATCTTTTTAGCGGTCTGCTTGTTTGGTGCGCTCCAGGGTTCGGATGGCAGCGTTCACATATGTTCAAATGAACCACACTAACCGAGCAATCGCACCAGGGTTCGTCTTAATCGAACCAAACATGACAAAAGAAAAAAAAAGAAATAAAGTTTTTAAGTCTTGATTCGCTTAGCATTCACACTGTCATTTTTGAGACACAACCTAAAGATACAAAAAGACAGAACTTTATGACAGAACTTAACGAATATCCAAAACAATGCTGTGTGTGACTAAATGCGCTCGTTGTATGTCCGTACATATGATGGTATTTTGACCAGCTGAGAACTTTAAAATGTGTAAAGGAGTCAAAACAGCGGCAGAAATTTCTCCGTTGCACACATAAATGAAGATCTACCGCGTTTCTGATGCCTGTAAAGAACTGTAAGAACAAGAACAAGAAAAAGCATTCTGCATTCTTCAGCATTCTGTCCTTTTTAGGTTCACATCTTGTGACATCACATCCTGTTTTTGGTGCATTTAGATGTCTTTGATCCTAGTTGCATTCATATTTCAATCAAACCGCACCAGATTTGAAAGCGGACCAAGACCCACCAGGGGTTTGGGTCCGCTTGTTTGGTGCACACCAGGGTTCAGATGGCAGCGTACATATTTAAGGTGTGTTCACACTTGGCATGTTTGGTCTGATTAAAACAAACTCTGGTTCGATGTGAAATGTGAATGCTGCCACCCGAACCCCGCGCACACCAAAGACAGCTGAAAAAATGCCTCTCAGCCCGCTTCCAAACAAACTCTGGTGTGGTTTGAATTAAATATGAACGCAACACAGACCAAAGACACGTAAACAAATCAGAACCGGGGCATGATGTCACAAGATGTGACCATAAAAAGGGCCGAGTGCACAAGCATTTTTTCTCATCGTAGTTATGATGTTGCCCATCACAGTTCAGTACAGGCATCAGAACCGTGTCTCCTCGCAACAGATCTGTGTGTGTGTGTGTGTGTGTGTGTGTGTGTGTGTGTGTGTGTGTGTGTGTGTGTGTGTGTGTGTGTGTGTGTGTGTGTGTGTGTGTGTGTGTGTGAGACGGAGGGATTCCTGCCACTGTTTTGACTCCTTTACACATTTGATAAGCTCTTCACGAGTTCTCAGCTGGTCAAAATACCATCATATGTTGCTACGCACATACAACGAGCACATTTAGCCCAGCACACAGCGTTGTTTTGGATGTTCAGTAAGTTCCATCACAAAATATACATAATAAAAGCGACCAATGAGATTGTGAACATATCCCTGTGCCTTTAGGTTTGGTATCTTCAGATTCAGATGTTAAAAAGCCAAAATACCAAGCAAACCAATTGAACCGAACTACAAATGTGAACACACCCTAAATTAAATGAACCACACTAATAGAGCAATCACACTAGAGTTGGTTTTAATCGAACCAAACCTGCCAAGAGTGAACACTTGAAAAATGTGTTTTTCTTCAGTGAATTGCCTTTTCACAACTGCCAGTATCCCACCACCTATGATTACTTGCATTTCAACGAAGATATAACAATATTTCGTAATAAAGGATATTCTGAAAATGTCTCAACATGGTCCAAAATTCTGATTGTGTCAGAATAATGCATTAACATGATGCATACATAAACTATGACCAAATTAACATCAGATGTTTTTTTGTTTTTTGTTGTGATCCATATATCAGCAATTTACTGATATTACAAGTATAATTGAGAAGATGTGCCTTATCTGGGTTTTTATGTGTGAGCTGGTATAAAGAGGTGAAAGACCACACAGAAAGCACCCTCTCTCTTTCACACGTACCACACACTGGAATGACCTCATGCCAAACCCTGTAATGTAACATGATATTAAAATATTCTGGACTATATCTGGACTATAATATATCTAGTCTGATTTATATGGAACAGAGTATCTCTTGTCTTGTGGTGAAGATCGGCATGAGTAAAATACCTCATCACAGATGCCACGAAAAATGTACGATAAGGAAAACTGAGACTAGATCACTGATGCGCATTGAGAAACACTGATGCACATGATATTTCAACAAACCTGGACTCATTTATCTGAACTGGATGAAGAGGAACACAACGAAAACAGTGACCTATGACAGTTCCCAGCAGATCTCGTCTCTGGGTGGGCCAAACCGAAGGTGTACCTTGATGACCACTAGTGTTGTTTTTATAGGGCTCCTCTTCAAAGCACATGTTTACAGGGGTGCCAAAGATTGGGCACAGAGCACCAGGGATTTTGACACACAGGGACACACACAGAGAGACAAGTAGGGAAACTTTGGACCCCATTGCCAATCCACAATTCTAGCTATTCACATCTTCAACTGTCAAAGTGTTCCGTTTCATTCATGTATCTCATAGAGTTTCCATTTAAAGTCCTACTGAATTCCCCTTCCCCCAACTAGTCTCTGGTCATCT
This sequence comes from Paracanthobrama guichenoti, assembly GCA_018749465.1. NCBI lineage: Eukaryota > Metazoa > Chordata > Actinopteri > Cypriniformes > Gobionidae > Paracanthobrama > Paracanthobrama guichenoti. The sequence continues at coordinate 20,516,555 of CM031967.1, read as the reverse complement.
GAAATACATACATCCACACCATGACACTTTATACACCTTTAAATGTCCATTATCATGTGCTGTCCCTGTTGCCCAACTAAATCTAATGGACACAAGAAACAAGTTTTGGCCACTGCCAAATTCTTGTTGCCAGAGAGAAAGCATTTGTTGAAGTTTGTTGTACTCTTGTTCAGCTTTCTTGACTTAAAGTTGGTTGCAAAATCAATGAGAAACAACTTCAACTAAAAGCATGAATGCCAAGTAATTTTCATAAAATTGAGGGGGGTTTCAATTTTGAATAGACGTAACACATTCTACGCTACATGGTCGCTAATAAGTAAGGTATAATGAAACTCACAAGTAGGAAGTGGGCGGCTTAAAGCATCACAATACATCGATGGAACAGATATGAAGCCAAGATGACTTTCATATGGTACAGGCGTCATCATCACTATTCACAGAATCTCTACTGAAACCTGAGCCTGTGATCGGGCAGCAGTGCCAGAGCTCTACCTTCCCAAACATTTCTCCCGGCTCGGGCCAACTCTTGCCTCGACAACATTCAGTGTGACTCACATTCTACTCAACGTCAGAGAGCTGGAGCCTTCGTGCAACTTTACAGCCAAACGAATGGTGTACGTGTTCATGTAGCACCTCTAACATGCAAACATAGATGTCTTACATCAGTGATTCTTGGTTATTGAAGTCAATTCTTACATTTGTTGGTATAGTGGGGCATTAACCTCAAGGAACAAAGGTGTACTTTTGAATTTACAGTTGGCAAGCATTGCCATTAGAATTGCTTAGGGTAAGAGATTTGAGCAGATCCTTAACACTAGATATTAAACTCTGAACTCTTGTTCTGTATATGTGCTACAGACATGAATGATACCTCAAATCATGTGGCTTGTTGAGGAGAGGTGATCTATTACTTTTCAAAGCAATCTGACGTACAGTTTTTGCATTGCATATATAAAATGAGAAAACAATTTCCAAGAGTTTTCAGTATTATCACCCAGCAAGCAAAAGCCATCATTTCACCATCTCAGTTAACTATAGACCCGATGTAGTCCGGCTATGACTAACCCACTTTTAGCCAAAATAGACTTGAATTTGGTCACATGTCGTTTTTTCCAAAATAACTTGCGAGATGTATGATATTCCATCGTGTAAGCAAAGTCAACAGTGATCACAAGGTGTTTGGTTTCATTTCTTTGACATGTTCATGTTCTAGATGACTTGTCTATTTTGTCTATGTTTAGAGGTATTACATTTTCACTGACAGCCCAAATTTTGCCTTGTTTTAGCCCAGACGTTAGGACTGTGTCTGGACGGCTATTAGACTTCTTTTAAATGCAACATTGCTTGCTAGGCAGTTACTTCGTTGTATATAAATCTTTGTATAAAACTCCCCATTGAATGCTACACTGTCAAAAAAAAAAATGTGCAAAAGGAATTTACTTCTGAACCTATTACTGGGCCTTAAGGTAACAACATGCACCCTTTAGGAGTAGATAATGTACAAAGATGTATCTTTGAAGGTACAACCCCAGTGACAAGCTGTTGTACCCCTAAAATGATCAATAATTGAACAATTTCTAACAGTAGCTGTTGTAGCTGTTTTCTAGGTGTTTACTTTTTGGGCCAAGTTGAAAGATCCCATCTCTCTGATGATCTGAGTCTTTATCATATTTTGGACTCAAGATAAAACAAGGCATCCGATCACTTAATATCTCCTGCGATTTCACCATCACCCTTTATCATTTCTTAATTCATAGCACTTAATGTGGAGGATTTCATTACACACACTGAAATGCTCTACTCTATATTTGTCTCTTTAATGAGGGTCCAGCATTCCACAGAGCTTCCAGCCTAATCATTGTGTCTAGAACAACTATGCCTGGACACCCCCTCGTGCGCACACATATCTTATCCCCATAACATACGCTGGTCGTCAACAGGACGGCATGTACTGACATACAACTGACTCACAGTGCTTTTAACTACACCTTTACCAACACTACAAACGACAGCCACAAGTTGGAGACGCACACTCCGAAACCCCCTTACACAACCATAAAGGCCCCCATAACAGAGTCTTTCCACCGGGGATGACTTTAGGGACGGTGTCAAATGCCAGCTATGAAAGAGTGTGCCGGCCGAAGGATTAGCTTTGGAGTGTTATGATCCACCATTGTATTTTTTTTTGCCCTTCTTTCCACCCTGTTTAGATGGCAATTAGTGAGCTGCCAGGCTGGACCAAGTTGTGCGGGTGACGTTACTGAGTATTGTTTATAGACAGCTGCTGGCCCCGATAAAAGCTAAGGCCCATTGATGTATTCACCAGCTGTGCTTGTAAGCTACAGCTTGCCTCTACTACTCTGTCAAGAGCTGTCGAACCTGAAGAGTGACCCCTCATTTAGCTCGTCATACTTAGCATTGACAATTCGTCCATTTGTTTGGAATAATAAATGTACACAGTATGTATTAGGATGCACATAGGTCGAACAATTGCTTACACTTTATTTTGAAGGTCCCCTTTAGACATTCTGTTGACTCTAAGTAACATTGCACCTACATGTCAACTAACTCTCATTAGAGTTTTTGTTGAGTATTAGTAGACTATTAGGAGTAGGGGTAGGGTTAGAATAAAGGGTTAGGGTTAGTAGAATAAGTTGCAAAGTTACTTGACTACAAAGCCAGAAGAAAGTATGTTGGGGGACTTTCAAAATAAAATGTTACCAAACGATTTCATCTATGCTATGAGTGTATTACAGTGCAAAACATATAGTTATACTAAAGTTGATGGTCCACTTTAGACATTCTACTAATTATAAGTAACTTGTCAACTAACTCTCCTTAGAGTATTAGTAGACTGCAGAAGATTGTTAGTAGACTGTTAAGGTTAGGTGTTAGGGTTCGGCTAAGTAGAATAAGTTGACGTTGTTGCAAATTTGTATTGTCAGTAGAATATGTAAAGTGGACCATTGAAATAAAGGGCCCTATTTTAACAATCTAAGCGATGGTCTAAAGTGCATGGCGCAGGTGCACTTAGGCCGTGTCCGAATCCACTTTTCCTAGTTTAACAACGGGAAAAATGGTCTAAAAGGGTTGTCCCTATTCTCTTAATGAGTCATAGATGTGTTTTGGGCGTAACGTGCAATAAACCAATCAGAGTCTCATCTCCAATTCAAGCCAGTTGAGCTCGCTGCAGTAGTGTGCAGTAGGGTGGGGGCCGGGGGCGTTCCCCCTCGGTAGGAATCGGGTTTGGTGGTGTTGGTAAAATCGCCTCTGGTAGAGATTAGAAATCCCCCACCCCGTGCATGCAAGTGCTCGCGCCATGGCGGATTCGTTATTTACATGGCGGAATTTTCGAGTGGAAAGACTGAACGCTTCTCCAGAGAGAAATCCTTTTATTTTTAATATTTAAAAATGTTTGTGTGCTGCTGCGTGTCCCTGTGTGTGTAATAAGCTGAGTGTACACACGTTGTGGACTCACCTATAGGCGCATACTACTAACACGCTCTTTAAATAGCACACACAAAAAAAAATTGTGCTATTGACTTTAGACCAGGTTTCAGTTGGTCAATGGCACAGTCATTTTCAGTTGCCTCAAAATAGCAACAATGCGCCTGAACACACCTTGTTTTCAGACCAGCACGCCCATGGGTGCAGCGAATGTATTTGCTATTTAAACTACGCAGGACATGAAAATTATAACTGCGTCAGGCTGAAACTAGCAAAAAAACACCTGCGTCACGCCTGGCACCGCATAGCGCCGGTTGTATGATAGTATGATAGTGTTAACAATTGACAAAAATATGACAAGATGCCACAAGATCTTAACAAATAACCAACAATGTTTATTCTAAAACTCTAGAAACAATATTTTGCGTTTCAAATAATTCACTCAAAGTAATAGTTTTAGGGTTTGAGCTGTGTGAGCTAAAGCTGAGAGTGAATGAAAATCAGTACACTGAAGCACTTTGCTAGCAGGATAATTAACCTATCCTATATGAAATCTATATGAGATTAATCAAATATATAAGCAACAAAATTAGCACTGTTTGCTAGAATTTTTTGGCTGGTTGCTTACTGACTGAAGTCAAACAATCCCTACTCCACATTTCTTTGCTATATTGGTTTCTGGACATAGCTTGGGTCCCTCTTTTAAATCTATGATATTTTCTTTATTAAATTAAGAAATTCATGTTTAAATAAAGACAATACTGCGACAACAAAACTGCTGTTGGGTGCTCCTCTCCATTTTGGATTTAGTCAGTCAAAATAATCCACAAATATGAGTTAATGTCTTCCCTGTTAAAAACAAGTGCCAAGGCACTGTGATAAATTCTTAAGTCTCAGATGAGCATTTTCTCACTCACTCTCAAGTCACTTCTTACATTTTGAGTCATGCGATGAGAGACGGGCATTAAAAGCAAAAGGCCACATTCCGACGCTGATGCAGTGTGAATTTACACACACAGACACACAGACACACACACACACACACACACACACACACCAGGATCAACAACCACAAAAATAGCTCCACAACTGAGATGGTAAACTATAAAGGAGCAGACACCCTCATTAATCTGAAATAAAACACTTGGGTGATTTTTTTTTAAGAATGTATTAGAAATATGAGACAATATCCTTAAACAATTTAGACTGTAATTGATAAACCGGGGCGGATTAACATAGCGGGCATAATGGCCCAACTGGGCAGCTCTTCCAGACATCTAAAGAGGAATACTTCTGAAAGGACATCCTGTAATTACTGTGACTAGCAGGCCTGGGTGTGTTTTTCAAACTGCAATACTTGCTGGCTTAGTATATAAAAGTATACATTGAATACTGATTACTATTTTTAAATAGTATGTTTGCACTATAAATATTATAATTAGTGCTGTCAATCGGTTAAAAATGTATGTGGTTAGAAAACATTTTTCTGTAATAAAAATATTGGAGTTTTTAACATTTTTATATTATAATAATTTCACAGTTACTCTCCAAATTAATGAAGAAACTTAAAGGTATATTTTAAATGTTTGTTGTAATGGCATCTTTTTTTATGAATGAAGGCCAGTATCACTGTTACTAAAACTGCTACTGATGTCTCTATGAAATAGATTTTTAAACTTTAATGATAGACATTCAACATTACAGTATAATTGAAAGCTATCAATTTCAACATTTATCAGGCTTTAAAGAAAAACACCTTTTAATTTAAGTGCACTTAAGACAATATTCACATAAACTCATTATAATAAATGTCATACTTGTAGACATATACATAAATTGAATAAAGTTATCAAACACATTTCTTAACTGCATAAATGATATAGATTAATCCTTATTAAAGCTAAAGTTTTTTCTACCTTTGTTCTTTGATTAACGTCTCGGTTACGTATGGTAACCCTCATTCCCTGAAGGAGGGAACGGAGACGTACGTCGGACGTCACCGACGAATTGGGATCACTTCAGGAGCCCCTAACAGCTTCGAGATATAGAGAACAGGCCAATGAGAATTGGCGTGCGAGATTTGCATCTCACGCTCCGCTCCGCGACGCGGCGGAAGTGAAATGCACGCACGTTTGTTTTTCACTGAGGAGCCGAACTATTGACTCGGCCTTCAGTGATGGTACGGCAATTGTGGCGACGGGACGTACGTCTCCGTTCCCTCCTTCAGGGAATGAGGGTTACCATACGTAAACCGAGACGCTCCCTTTCAGTCGGTCACGTTCGATGTACGACGAATTGGGATCCCTTTGGAACACGCCACAGTTGCTACCACTTCCAGCGCCCTGAGAGAGCCCCTCAGACCCCGGCTGTTCCGGGCAGGGAAATTCACGCAGGGAGAGTCAGCTGCTGTTCCGCAAGACTCACTCAGCCATCATTGGATATCATTGTATCGGAGTATCTTTGGATAACGCTGGGAAAGCGTGCCCGGGGGGGCGCTGCGGAAGCCACATCATGCCCGGAGGGAGTTACCATGTGGAGAATACACGTATGGACTGGCAGTGCTACATACGGAAGCCCCAGGGGTGGCTCCGGCCATTTTTAGGCAGGGGTCCACACCACACTGAGACGGCAGAGCGAGCTCTGCTGAGGGAAAGACACGAGCTCGCCGAAGGGAGACTTACCGTGGAGAATACACATATGGGACCGCCGTGGGGGTCACAACATATGGAACCTAGCCTAACACAAGTTCCACCAATGCATACGAGCATTAGGCCTGGCGTTGGACGCCTCGCCACATCCGACTGCCGAGGGTTGCAGAGGACTCGACAGGGTTCGCCATACTGGGGAACTCGACTGGAGCATATAAGCGCACGTATCCGTTCCATGGGGAAGGGAGTGGCGCAGCAAGCCGACACTTTAGAACCGGCACTTCGGTGTTACTGACTATGGGAAGTGAGCACACAGGAAGATACCGGCTCTACACGTAGGCTATAGAGCCTAGCGAACGTGTTGGGTGTCGCCCAGCCCGCAGCTCTACAAATATCTGCCAGCGAGGTGCCACGAACCAGCGCCCAGGAAGAAGCTACACCCCTGGTGGAGTGGGCTCTTAACCCAAGCGGGCAGGGCACGTCTTGGGTTTCATACGCCAAGACGATGGAATCCACTATCCAGTGGGCCATCCTCTGCTTGGAGACAGCCTTTCCCTTCTGCTGCCCTCCATAACAGACGAAGAGCTGCTCTGAGGTCCTGAAGCTTTGTGTTCTGTCCACGTAAGTCCGCAAAGCGCGGACGGGACAGAGAAAAGCTAGGGCTGGGTCTGTCTCCTCCGAAGGCAGCGCTTGCAGGCTCACCACCTGGTCCCGAAAGGGAGTGGTGGGAACCTTGGGCACATATCCAGGCCAGGGTCTCAGGATTACGTGAGAGTTGCCAGGCCCGAATTCCAGGCACGATTCCTCGACCGAAAATGCCTGCAGGTCCCCTACCCTCTTGATGGAGGCCAATGCAGTCAGGAGTACTGTCTTCAGAGACAGAATTCTTAACCCAGCCGACTGCAAAGGCTCTGCAGTGCGGTCAGCACCAGAGACAGGTCCCAAGAGGGTATAGAGGGAGGGCGAGGCGGATTCAGTCTCCTCACCCCCCTGAGGAACCTGACGATCAGATCATGCTTCCCTAAGGACTTTCCGCCTACGAAGTCATGATTGGTGGCGATGGCGGCCACATAAACTCTGAGGGTGGAGGGAGACAGCCTTCGCTCCAACCCGTCTTGTAGGAAGGAAAGCACGGAACTGACCGAACACCTTCAGGGGTCTTCTCGGCAAGAAGAGCACCATTCGACGAACAGGTTCCACTTCAACGCGTAGAGGTGCCTTGTAGAGGGCGGTGTAGTGGAAGTAATGGTGTCTACCACAGCTTGTGGCAGACCGCCTAGAACCTCCGCGTCCCGTCCAGGGACCAGACATGGAGTTTCCAGAGGTCCGGACGTGGGTGCCAGAGGGTGCCCCGTCTCTGAGTCAGGAGGTCCTTCCTCAGAGGAATGGGCCAAGGAGGTGCTGTCGCGAGGAGCACTAGTTCTGAAAACCAAGTCCTGTTGGGCCAGTACGGAGCGACCAACAGGACTTGCTCCTCGTCCTCCCTGACCTTGCACAGTGTTTGTGCAAGAAGGCTCACTGGGGGAAACGCATATTTGCGTAGGCCCCGAGGCCAGCTGTGTGCCAGCGCATCCGAACCGAGGGGGTCCTCGGTCAGGAATAGAACAGCTGGCAGTGGGTGGAGTCCGGGCGGCAAACAGATCTACCTGCGCGCCCGGGCGACTCCAGATCAGCTGGACCACCTGGGGATGGAGTCTCCACTCTCCCGGAGCACTGGCTGTCGTGAGAGCTCGTCGGCCGCACGATTGAGCAGGCCCGGAATATGAATGGCACGAAGCGACCTCAGATGCTTCTGACTCCATAGGAAGAGATGGCGGGCGAGTTGTGACATGCGACGGGAGCGTAGACCACCCTGTTTGTTGATGTACGCAACGGCCGCAGTGCTGTCCGTACGGACCAGAACATGCTTGCCTCTGAGCGGCGTTTTGAAGCGGCTGAGTGCAAGATGAACTGCTAACAACTCCAGGCAATTGATATGCCATTGCAGTTGGGGCCCTGTCCACAGACCCGATACTGCAAGCCCGTTGTACGTGGCACCCCAGCCGGTGGATGAGGCATCCGTGGAGACAACAGCATGCCTGGACACTTGTTCTAGAGGCACTCCTGCCCGTAGAAATGAAGGGTCCGACCACGGGCTGAAGGTTTGGCGGCATCTCGGCGTCACTTGGACACGGAGAGTTCTGCTGCACCACGCCCATCTCGGGACCCAGTCGTGGAGCCAGCATTGGAGCGGTCTCATATGAAGCAATCCCAGCGGCGTTACCGCTATCAAGTGTCTGAAAATGTTTCAGTGGTACCGCTATCAAGTGTTTGAACGAATTCATGCAGTTCAACACTGACTGGACTTTCACGAATGTAGGCGAGTCTCGACCTAAGCGCTGCGATAGTCATGTTCCCACAGTGAGAACACAAACTATCCACAAAGGCCGCCTCAGCGTGCTGTATGCCCAGGCACGTGATACAGCGATTGTGACCGTCAGCGGGTGACAGGGAACGACCACATCCAGTAGCACACGGGTGGAATGACATCTTGAAAAAGACGCAGTGTCACGTGTAGCTCTTTTTGTGAGGAAAACGCTCTTTTTCTGAAGCACTCAGGGGAGGACCGCGGCAACACACCGGGAAATAGTGCAGCCCGTGTGTGTGCACTCACAACTCTCTTATTTGCTGTGAAAACAGCAGTTGTCTTTAATGCAGCAGTGGGCGCGGTCGCGCTGGTTGTGCCGTCCCGCCAACACACGCGTCTTCCTCTCTCTCTCTGGTCTCGTTCTCTCTTCTCTCTCTCTCTCTCTCTCTCTTTCTCTCTCTTTCACTCTTCATCAACGCCGTTCGGCTCCGAAGTGAATGACAAATGTGCGTGCATTTCACTTCCGCTTTATACCCGTAATGGATGCAAATCTCGCACGCCAATTCTCATTGGCCTGTTCTCTATATCTCGAAGCTGTTAGGGGCTCCCTGAAGTGATCCCAATTCGTCGGTGACGTCTGACGTACGTCGAACGTGACCGACTGAAAGGGAACATTAATGACAGACATCACAGCAACTGGTTTAATAGGCTGCTGTCACTTTAAGATCTGCCACTGCCGAACATGACGCGGATCTGACTTGCATTTAATTTTCTCACAACTCTTTAACTCATTTAAGACATTACTTAAATGTTACATAACACACACAGTTTCAGCCAATCTCATGTTAATCTTGAGTACCTCTAGAGTAGTATTGCATCCTTCATATCGCCGAAGAGTCTTTAGCTTTATCATATTTATAAAAGACAGATTCGAATCTTTCCGAAAACAGCCGAACTCGTGCAGGTGTGCAGTGGAGCTAAAGAGTCACGAGCACACACACACACACACACACACACACACACACACACACACACACACATACACACAATACAAACCCGATTCCAAAAAAGTTGGGACACTGTACAAATTGTGAATAAAAACAGAATGCAATGATGTGGAAGTTTTAAATTTCAATATTTTATTCAGAATACAGCATAGATCAAATCAAATCAAATCGCCTTTATTTATATAGCGCTTTTAACAAGTCCAATTGTTTCAAAGCAGCTTCACATTGTTAACAGGAAAATAATGCACCAGAATTTGTACAGCCGTTCTGGTGAAACGGTGATGTTATCCAGCTCCTTCAGGGTCAGAATGGAGAAAAAAACCTTGGGAGAAACCAGGCTCAGTCGGGGTGCCAGTTCTCCTCTGGCCGACGAACAAACAGTGTATATGTAATTCTGGCAACATTGCAGGTCTTAATTCATATTAGGTAAATAGATATTCTTAAGATTATTCGAAAGATTGGAGTCGTCACGCCGAAGACGGGTTTAATGAGGATGTCGTGTAGATGCGGAATTTACAGGGGGGATTTTATTTGACACGCTCTCTGCAGACATTTCAGGGATGCATTGGTCATGTCCAGGCGCAGGTCCACCATCTGATCTGGATACGGCCCGGATCCGGCTGACTGCAGTAAACCTCGGGATAAACAGAGAGACTAACATTAGCGTAGATGCCATTCTTCTTATGATGTAACGAGTACATCAGGTATTATGGAAAGTGTTCCCGGTTCCGGCTGACCTAGTTAATGCAGCCTAACAATCATTTACTGATTTGAATAATAGAAATTGATAATGTTCTATGTGTATGCCATAGTAAAGAGATGCGTTTTTAGTCTAGATTTAAACTGACAGAGTGTGTCTGCTTCCCGAACAATGCTAGGAAGACTGTTCCAGAGTTTAGGCGCTAAATAGGAAAAGGATCGACCGCCTGCAGTTGATTTTGATATTCTAGGTATTATCAACTGGCCAGAGTTTTGAGACCGCAATAGACGTGATGGAGTATAATGCGTTAAGAGTTCACTCAAGTACTGGGGAGCTAAACCATTTAGTGCTTTGTAAGTAATAAGCAAAATTTTAAAATGTATACAATGTTTAATAGGGAGCCAGTGCAGTGTTGACAGAACCGGGCTAATATGGTCATACTTCCTGGTTCTAGTAAGAGCTCGAGCTGCTGCATTTTGGACCAGCTGGAGTTTGTTTATTAAGCGAGCAGGGCAACAACCCAGTAAAGCATTACAATAATCTAGCCTTGAGGTCATGAACGCATGAATTAACTGTTCAGCATTTTGCATTGAAATGATGTGCCGTAATTTAGATATATTTTTAAGATGGTAGAATGCAGTTTTACAGATGTTAGAAACGTGGCTTTCAGAAGACATATCAAATGTTTAAACTGAGAAAATGTATAATTTTAAGGGAAAAATACGTTGATTTTAAATTTCATGGCATCAACACATCTTAAAAAAGTTGGGACAAGGCCATATTTCCCACTGTGTGGCATCCCCTCTTCTTTTTATAACAGTCTGCAAATGTCTGGGGACTGAGGAGACAAGTTGCTCAAGTTTAGGAATATTGTCACATTCTTGTCTAATACAGGCTTCTAGTTGCTCAACTGTCTTAGGTCTTCTTTGTCGCATCTTCCTCTTTATGATGCGCCAAATGTTTTCTATGGGTGAAAGATCTGGACTGTAGGCTGGCCATTTCAGTACCCGGATCCTTCTTCTATGCAGCCATGATGTTGTAATTGATGAAGTATGTGTTCTGGCATTGTCATGTTGGAAAATGCAAGGTCTTCCCTGCAAGAGACAATGTCTGGATGGGAGCATATGTTGTTCTAGAACTTGGATATACCTTTCAGCATTGATGGTGCCTTTCCAGATGTGTAAGCTGCCCATGCCACACGCACTCATGCAACCCCATACCATCAGAGATGCAGGCTTCTGAACTGAGAGCTGATAAAAACTTGGCTTGTCCTTGTCCTCTTTAGTCCGGATGACATGGCGTCCCAGTTTTCCAAAAAGAACTTTAAATTTTGATTCGTCTGACCACAGAACAGTTTTCCACTTTGCCAGAGTCCATTTTAAATGAGCCTTGGCCCAGAGAAAACGCCTGCGCTTCTGGATCATGTTTAGATATGGCTTCTTTTTTGACCTATAGAGTTTTAGCCAGCAACGGCGAATGGCACGGTGGATTGTGTTCACCGACAATGTTTTCTGGAAGTATTCCTGAGCCCATGTTGTGATTTCCATTACAGTAACATTCCTGTATGTGATGCAGTGCCATCTAAGGGCCCGAAGATCACGGGCATCCAGTATGGTTTTCCGGCCTTGACCCTTACGCACAGAGATTGTTCCAGATTCTCTGAATCTTTGGATGATATTATGCACTGTAGATGATGATAACTTCAAACTCTTTGCAATTTTTCTCTGAGAAACTCTTTTCTGATATTGCTCCATTATTTTTGGCCGCAGCATTGGGGGAATTGGTGATCCTCTGCCCATCTTGACTTCTGAGAGACACTGCCACTCTGAGAGGCTCTTTTTATACCCAATCATGTTGCCAATTGACCTAATAAGTTGCAAATTGGTCCTCCAGCTGTTCCTTATATGTACATTGAACATTTCCGGCCTGTCCCAACTTTTTTGGAATGTGTAGCTCTCATGAAATCCAAAATCAGCCAATATTTGGCATGACATTTCGAAACGTCTCACTTTCAACATTTGATATGTTATCTATATTCTATTGTGAATAAAATATAAGTTTATGAGATTTGTAAATTATTGCATTCCTTTTTTATTCACAATTTGTACAGTGTCCCAACTTTTTTGGAATCGGGTTGTACATCATGGCATTATCCCTGGATAACTTTTGATTCACTATATGTTCGTGTTATTGACATTATATGCACTTGTTATTGACATTATATGCACTGACATTTGACATAAAACACAGGCATTTGATACAGTTTCACTCACCACCTGCAGTTTCGACTTATGACCGAGAACAAACAAACACACTTGCAGAGCTCTGGTCTGGAAAAAGAAATTGCATCCACTGTTCCCTTAACGTTGGGTTATTTGGGAAGCTGAACGTCTTGGTTATGTATGTAACCCTCGTTTCCTGAGGAGGGAACGGAGACGTTACATCAGTGACTGACGAATGGGGGTTTCGCTTAGAAGCCTATCATCTTCGAGATCTTAGAAAATGCCCAATAGCGATGAAATGCCATGGGCCTGCAGAATTTGCATAGCGTAGTTCCGCCTCACTCTGTGGGTATATAAGGAAGTATGCTGGCAATGTCGCATTATGTTACCTGCTGAGGAGCCAAGACTGAACTCCTGGCCTTTCCAGCGGTACAGTGGATGTGGCAGAGGGACGTAACCGAGACGTTCCCTTTCGCTCAGTCACTCCGAGTTGCGTCAGTGACTGACGAATGGGGGTCCAAACTAATCACGCCACTCGGCTGTCTTCCAGTGCCCTGCGCAAGTGTGAGCTCCCTGTCGTGAGACTAGCATGGAAGAAGGATTCCACATAACACAGGAATACAAGGTACACTGGGAAGCATATCCCATGTGGAGAAATGCAACACAATGCCGGCCCAAAGGAAGGACTTAGGAATACACATATGACCCCCAAAGGGGCTGCATATGGAGAACTCTGGGATAACCAGCCAAAGGTGGAACATTTTTACCCCCAGGTGGCAAGGGGCTTGCCAAGGGAAAGACACATGCTCAGAGAGGCTTACAGTGGAAATACACATGTGGGGGTCGCCCCGAGGGGGAACCATGCACATGGCGGCACCTAGCCTAACATGAGGGCTGACCATCCGAGCATGCACTCTGGTGTCATCATCAACAGTTCTGGAGGAACTCAGGGCTTCAGGGAAGCACACCTGAGGAATATAGCATGTATCCAGTCATTGGAGTGGAATGGCGAGCAAGCGAAGACACCTGAGCCTGTCCAGTTATCGGCCACTACTTGAGGCAAGTAAAGAGAGGACACTGGCTCCACTCTGAGATTATTAAACCTGGCGAATGTGTTTTGGGTGTCGCCCAGCCTGCACCTCTGCAGATGTCTGTTAGCGAGGCGCCATCGCTATGACAATGTGGCAAGCAGCGAGGCGAGGGGCCGTGAAAGCGGGCCAGTGGCGAGTGATGATGAGCGCCAGCTGCGTGCCACACCAGTCTCGTCTCATGGAGGAGTGACGGGAGCATAAAAGGAGGAGCAACGACAGTGCAAAACAAGAGAGGACCAGGCCTGGATTTATGTTGTGTTTTGTTTAAGTTTGAATATGTGTTCGCGGCAGCCGTCCATGAGGAGCTGCCTGCGTTTTTACTTTCATTTTGTATTTATTTGATTGAAGTCTTTTAAATGTTCGCCGGTTCCTGCCTCCTTCCTCCTTAAATCTACAAACTTTGTTACAGACAACCTTTGCTTGAAGAGAGCCTTTCCCTTCAGCTTGCCACCTTAACAGACAAAGAGATGGCTTGAGGTCCTGAACACTGCATTCTGTCTATGTAAGCACGAAGGGCGTGTACTGGACAGTGCAGTGCCAAGGCTGGGTCTGCCTCCTCCAAAGGCAGCGCTTGCAGGTTTACCACCTAGTCCCTGAACAGATTGGTGGGAACCTTGGGCACATATAACAGGCCGTGATCTCAGGATCACGTGAAAATAGGCCGGCCCAAATTCCAGGCACGCTTCGTCAACCGAAAATGCCTGCAGGTCCCCTACCCTCTTGATGGAGGCCAAAGTGATCAGCAGCGCTGTCTTCATAGACAGGAACTTAAGCTTGACTGATCGCAAAGGGAGCTCTCTGCAGGGGGGATAAGACCACTGCGGGAGGATTTAGTCTCCTCGCCCTCCTCAGGAACCTGATGACCAGGTCTTGCTAATTTACCTTTTTTGTCTCCACGAGGTTGTGGTAGGCCACATAGACCTTCAGGGTGGAAGGAAACAGCCTTCATTCCAACCCTTCCTGGAGAAACGAGAGCACAGACCCGATCTGGCATTTCCGGGGGTCTTCTCAGCGAGAAGAACATCAGGTGACAAAGAGGTTCCACTTCAACGCATAGACATGTCTGGTAGACAGGTCTCCCGGGACATGAATGGCACGAAGCGCCTCAGATGCTTCTGACTGAATAGGAGGACGGTTGAGTTGCGACATACAGCAGGAGCGTAGACCACCCTGTCGGTTGAGGTACGCTACTGTGGCCACGTTGTTGGACCTGACTAGCACGCATTGACCCTTCAGCAATGCTCAGAGCGGTGCAGGGTGAACCGTACTGCCAGCAACTCAAGGCAATTGACATGCAGGAGGAATGGAGACATGAGATTACGCATCCTTCAGGTCAAACGCTGCAGACCAATCCGGAGGATGAAAGTATTCAGAAATGCATTTTGCTATGAACATGAACCTGAGAAGGGTTCGGATCAAGATACACAGGTCCAGGAATGGTTCTGACCCACTGCTTTTCCTAGGTACCATGAAGTCAGGGCCAGAATCCAGACTCCATCTCGGCTGGAGGGACGATCTCGACTGCACCCTTCGCCAGTAGGGTGTCAGCCTGTGCACGCATGACGCCACGGTACAGTGGACTCCCCGAAACCAGGGAGGAGACCATGCAAACTGAATCGCATTGCCGAACCTGTGAGCGAGCCAGCTGAACAGTTTGGAAGCTTAGTTAGGCTCCCAGAACTGAAGCAACCGTTGTGTGAGTCAAAGGTGTACCCACGATGGGGCAGCGTGGGAGCATCCCAAGGTGTGGACTGGGGCGAATTCTGTGCCCTGACAGAGGAGACCAGGGAAGGACTAGCGTTCCATGGCGGTCTCGTCTGACAGGGGCTGGCGACAGAGGAGACTGAGAGTGGCGAGGCATGTGCGTCGCCCACTGCCAGCCACGAGCAGAATGACCGACCCAGACATGGGGAGGCATGGGAGCATCCTGAGGTGTGGGCGGGGTCGAATTCCGCGGCCTGACAGAGGAGACCAGGGAAGGATGTGCGTTCCACTGGAGTCTGCTCTGATAGATGCCAGAGGAGGACAAGAAAGGCTAGGCCCTTGGGCGCACACTGCCATCCGCAAACCCTGGGAGCTCAGAGATGGGGACATGAGTTCTTTCTGGCGCTGCTGACCCAGGGGCCAGGAGCGGAACAAAGGATTGGCCCTGTTACCATCTCCTGGAAAGAACTGGAACACATGTCTGAGCTGTCCGCGTCAGGAGCGCCGCTTCGGCAGGTGTTTGGCAGGTGACTGAAAGCAGCTGGCAGCCGGGCCAGTACATGTTTTAATGGCCTCAGTCTGCTACTGGGCCGGCCGAGAACTGTTGGGTGAAGTCCTCAACTGTGCCGCCGAAGAGGCCAGCCTGGGATATGGGAGAGCTGAGGAAGCGGATTCGCTCAGCCTCTCCCACATCACCTGACCCAGGTCACCTTCATCACCCGGAAGGCGAGGTCGGTGGCGGCACTATGACCTCCTTCTATGACCTCTTCATACACCTCGGGAAGGAAAGGTATTGCTGAAAGGTACAGCTGTCAGGGCACACCGCCCCCAAAAACCAATCGCTCAACCACGAGCGCTCGTGACAGGGCAGAGGGTTTTATATATATATATCGCAGGTCAACCAAGATTCAAGATTCAAGAGTTTTATTTGTCACATACACAGTTATATACAGAATATGCAACCAGAGGGTACTATATATATATATGTATATATGTATATGTATATGTATATATGTATATGCATGTATATATATATATATATATATATATATATATATATATATATATATATATATATATATATATATATATATATATATATATATATATATATATACATATATATATATATATATATATATATATATATATATATATATATATATATATATATATATATATATATATATATATATGTATATATATATATAGTACTTTTTTATTCTATTTCTATTATAATTTCCTCCTTGTGTTTTTAACTGTGACTTTGCACTGTCCATGGAGTGGACCTGTTTACATTTCACTGCCGGTTGCATATTCTGTATATAACTGTGTATGTGACAAATAAAACTCTTGAATCTTGAATCTTGGTTGACCTGCGCACATGCTCATCCGGGAGAAGTGCCCATACAAGCAATTCCGCCCCTTATGAAGTCATACAGAGCCATACTCAGAAAAACTGGCATTCTGGCATAATTCTGTGTGTTACTGTTCGTTCAAGCATGAAAGAGAACTCGATTCTGGCGCTCTGTCTGTGCACGCAATACTGGCACGCGTCTCTCTGTGCGTCGTGTGTGTCACATAGACAGGACATTCACAGACAGCATGTTCTCTTTTGTCTTGTAGTGCTTAAATGGTTTAAAAACATTTGCATGAATAAGAGCGGGATCATATAATGTAACATACCCAAAGGATGACAAAAAAAAAAACGGATGCTGAGTTAATTACGTTAATTATTTTAACTTGCTAATTTTGACAGCACTAATTACAATACATATAATGTATAGTTAAACATACTATTTATACATTATATAAATTGTATACATTTTATATATAATTTTAGTGATATTTAAACTCTATAATAAACTTTAAAATAATTTAGCGCATGCTAACCACCACACAAATTTTCATTAAAGGATGCGTGAACTGTCTTCTGCTTGGACAGAAAATGATATCCAAATGGGTTAAACAGTTAATCCTCTGCTGCATTTGGGTAACATAAAGGGGGAGATGTCTAGCCAGTATGAGCCACCCTAGACTATCAATAAGTAAAGACAATACTCAGTCTTTAACCAGGCCAGACACTGCAGCTATAGAGGCCTCGTCCCTTTAAGCCCACAGAGTTTAAGTTAGGCAAGACAAGCAGCGACTATGACTGACTCCTGGATGACATATTCATAAATCTGTTTTTGGGGCTATAATCCCTGTAATGCTGCAACACGGCCGAGCCCACATGTTCAACAGAACCCTCTGTCCACTCATTGTCCATTGTGTAATCCATTGGTAATGTAATCTAGCGCTGGGCCTGTCCAAACACAGAGTCAGGGTTGTTGTAAAAATGTCTCGTCAGGGCAGTTCACCATCTTTATAGCTCAAAGCAGGTGTGGAAAGCACTCGTCCCATTACCAACAAGCATCAGAACAGCATTTGAAGGCCTATGCATGTGAAAAAAGAAATTTGTATAATTGTATATTTAATTACAATTAAAATTACATTATAGAGCCAAAATGAGCAAAACTTACTTTAAGGATGAATGTCAAAAAAAAAAAAAAAAAAAAAAAAAAACGGGTCATATTTCACCTCAAAAGCAAAATAAAGATTCTGTATGTATTGTTATGTTTGTTACACTAAAGAAAAAAAATTTGTTGGCTCAACAACCATTACTTATAAAGTTAAATAGATTAAACTCAAAAAAACGCTCAAGCTCTACTTAACATATCTTAGTGTGTGCAATAAAAATATAAATTAAAAGGTTACCATAAGTGTATGCGTAAAAAAAAAAAAAAAAAAAAAAAAAAAAAGTTATGTAAAAATGTTAGTCACGTCAACTAGCATTACAACTAGATTCAAATTAAGTAAACCTGACATAAAATTTGACGTATTTGTGAGTTGCGTGATATGCTACAATCAAAATTATGTTGGTTCAACTCAATTATCTTTTTAATGTAAATAATTTTAAATGTTAAGTTAACACAGTGTTCAGTGTTCGATATTAAGTGAAGAAAAAGAGTGAAAAAGAAAAGGAAAGTTATATAGTTAATTTTGAACGTTAGGGTTTGTGTTATATATATTTTAAAATGTATTCCGGTGAAGGCTAAGCTTTCAGGATTTTTTTCAGGATTCTTTGATTAGGATAGCATTTATTTGAATATCTTTTATTATTTATCTTTATTTAAAATCTATTTAATAGAATCAGCCGTTTATTGAATCAGCTAGTTATATTTCCACAACTAAAAATATTTAAATTGAGATTACATGATCATTTTAAGTTATATTATCAGTTAGCTTACTTAAATATTTCAAGTTAAGGGCAATTAAAATGTATAGAACAAAATAAAAATCTGCTAGTTCTGTTTACTTTAACTTTGTACGCTGTTTCTTAACTGATTATCTCAAAGTTTTTGAGTTTTGGGTTTATGGTCATTGGATTTATACAACTGTATTAAAATAAGTTATAATAACATTTGAAGAATGTACTGTATGGAGAAAATTTCAGGTGAGGCGATGAACAGAACAAGACCGAAAGACTTGAGTGCTTTTGGACAGCTGCACTAAGAAACTCACAGACAAAGACAAAACATGGACAAAAGGCAGGTGGTATCCTTGAAGGAGGTCTACAGCAAGCAGCCCAAATGTATGACAACTCTGTTAACTCATCGTTATCTTAAGGCACACAACACATACCCACCACGCTGTACAAGGGCAACGGGTTGTGACCTATAGTGACTCAGAAATGTGAATCACACTTGCAACCTTAATTTCAAATTCGAACTGAAATTTAGCCTGATCCGGGTCTGTTCCCCCAGAGTGTGTCTGTAATTTGTTACACTTAAGTTCAGCTCAGGTCATTGTATATGTGTCTGAGAGGTGCAGAGGTCAAGTCAAGGGTGCAGGTCCTGTTGACCCAATGCTCATTGTGCGCTGAGTGCTCCCCTTTCTTCCATCCAGACCAAACAGGCCCCCAGGGATTTCCCAGTCCCTCGTGTCAGTCATCCGCACTGAGGAGGGTGCAATGACACGGGCCACTGGTGAAACAAGAGACGAGTCCACCAGGGAAGAAGGGAGGGGGGACACAGCGAAGACCCCAAAGACGACTGAATGATTTGGTTTGAGTGGAAAAGAAGCATGTTGTCATTCACGTTGCATGACTCTTTTTGGTGTTGTGCTAATAGTTGGACAAAGATCCTTCAGTTAAAAGGAACCAGATTTTATATAAATATGTTTTTTTCTTGTAAATTACTAACCCATAAGTCAAATTTAGTTTTTTGACAAATGGACAAAATAGTGGCTAAAAACAATTATAATAGTTGGATGAATAAGTATGATTGAGTATCACATTGAGTATGTGAAGTGAACCCTTTTTTGAAGGTTTCTAAAGATATCCCAGGTGTTGATTCTGAAAGTTGTGTTGCTCTATTGCTGTTAGATCTTACCATGGCATTCAACACTATTGATCATAATATTGTCATTGATCGTCTTAGAGGTTGGCATTCAGGGTTTAGCCTTGAATCGGTTTTCTTGGTATTTAAAGAATAGGAATTTCTCAGTTAGTTTAGGGAACGCTTGTTCTTCTGTTGCCCTTATGTGTGGGGTGCCTTGGGGCTCTATTTTGGGAGCATTCTTATTCTCTCTTGATATGCTTCTGTTAGGTATGCATCCATGGCATTCATTATCAAATGATAATAGTTGGAGTCTGATCGAGTTTACAATCCACTTATACCAATGTGAAGTGAACCCTTTTTTGAAGGTTTCTAAAGATATTCTAAAGATTCTGGGAGTGATGCTGCTCTATTACTGTTAGATCTTACCATGGCATGCAACACTATTGATCATAATATTCTCATTGATCATCTTAGAGGTTGGCAATCAGTTAGTTTAGGGAACAATTATTCTTCTGTTGCCCTTATGTGTGGGGTGCCTCAGGGCTCAATTTTGGGACCATTGTTCTCCCTTGATATGGTTATTTTAAGTATGTGTCTATGGCATTCATTAACATTCTCAAATTTATCTACCATTGAAACATGGGAAATTTTCACTTTAGTTTCTGTATGAATGTCTGATTGAGTTTACTCTTTTTGGTAAAAAGGATTGTGTGGAGGATGTTAATGATCGTCTGGTTGCTCCTAATGAAAAGACTTTCTAGTGTAAAAAACCTTGGTGTCATTTTTGACTCTGAGCTGACTGTATTGTATCTGGGTGTGAGTCAGGCCTCTCTCTCTCTCTCTCTCTCTCTCTCTCTCTCTCTCTCTCTCTCTCTCACCTGCATTGTGTTTAGAAATCAGCTGCTAGGCTTCTAACTGGTACTAAGAAGAGAGAGCACATTACTCCTGTACCCATCAAACTACACTGGTTATGTGTACGTTAAAGAATTCATCATAAATTGATGTTATTCAAAGCTTTGCCCCTGAGTATTTCTTTAATCAGTCTATTCAGATTTAATCAGTCTGCATCAATCAAATAGGTCAATTCATTCAAATGATATCTTACTGTTCTTCGATCTTGTTTGAACTGTAAAGGTGACCAAGCTTTTTCAAGCTCCAAGGCTCTGCAATGAGCTTCCTCTGTCCTCAAAAACATCCCTTACAAAGTGCATTTCAGGGTGCGTAAAAATGTATTTGTTCAACATTAGAAAATGCTCTGTAATTTATTGCTTGTTGTTTTGTGTTGCTTGTTTTTAATGCCTGTTTACATTTATAATTCTTTGCACAGCACTGGTGTTGAAAGTGCTTTAGAGATAAAGTTTGAGTTGAGAACTTGTGCAGAAAGCATGAGATGAAACTTCACATGAATGTGTTCTATTTAAAATAGAAATGGTTGTTCAACATTAAATGTCTTTACTGTCATTTTTATTAAATGAATGTGTAGGAGAATAAAAGTATTGATTTATGTCACAAACATTTTAAGGTGTTTCCAAAGTTTATTATGCAGTATTGAAATGTGATGAGATATTATTTTTATAGTTTATAAAAGATAACCAAAGAAAAATGTATTGTTATTTTTAAAAACACTTTTAGATTTTACTAAAAAAAAAAAAAAAAAAGAAGAAGGAAAAACATGATAAAACCATTGATATAAAACACATTTTATAGTTTGGTCTCCCACCCTGGTCCAGCTGGTCTTTTGGGAGGTTTTGTTATATATTTGTAATTACACAAATTTCAATGATGAAGTTGCAATTTAGTGGGATACTTAAATATATTAACTTTAATAACACAATACAGTTTATAATCTGTTCAGTATGTTAGCATGTTAGTCAGAATAAGTGTACTTTAAAGCATTACAAAAGATTATTAAAACAATGATTGTTCACAATCAAAACAATTATTATTATTATTAGCTTATTATTATTATATACTTTTCCTCCAGACAAGGGCTGCAAGACCAGCAAACCAATTTAGGCTATTCAGCATCTAAACAGCCATAAAATTGATAATAATGATAATAAAACTAGATTCCCTCATATATAACAGTACTAAACTATGGCAAACTATGTTCGTAGGGCAGCTTGTCTACTTATCCACCCACATAATACCGGATGAACTTGACAGAATGAACGGGAAACGCTTGCATGTTTAGTATTCCCCCATCTACGTTTATCCAGCAGCTGTCGACTTTGAATATTGCTTCATCACTACACTTATTTCTTCACAATACGGAAACACGACACATCGTCGTGTGAGGCTATATACGAAACGCCTGAAATCACCGAGGACATTGAGGACGTTCAGTATTGATGTCCGTTACAGCGTAAACATGTCGGAACCGAGAGTAAAGCGAATAAAAACTTGCCTCCCCCTCTGTAAAACACATTTATGTACTGCTGGGAGTCAGGTCGGACAAAACTTCCCGACTGTTGTGGAGGAAAGTCTGTGTGGAGTTTCCACTTTACTTATGGAGGTCTCGTACAGACTGGAAGCGCTGGTAAGAAGAACCCTAGTCTACTGTAAACATGATGCGCAATGACAGTTACACCCCAAACCATCAATGTAATAGTAGGATATTGCAGAATTAAACTGCATTCATGTACTGCATTGTTTTATATTTAAGTTATATGCCATTACTTAACTGCGTTTTATGGGAAAGTTTAGAATGGGGTGTTGTCAAGTTGCTAGCCCCACCCGGAGCGAATCAATGTCGCCCTAATATAAAACACTGGATTTTATAACTGTATAACTTTATTAAAACGTCATTGGGTAAATGAGAAATAGATTATAAGAAAGCAATCTTTTAAAATCTTACTTTTCATGTGCCAAAAAAGTTCTTAGAATGTTGTCAAAAAAACGTTTAACCTTTATTTTCAATAAAATATTATTCCATGACACAAAATATCAAATGGAATGTCCAAAGTATGCCTAAAACACTTTGCTTGGTAGTGTAATGGTTTGTTGTCTGTTTGCTCAAAAATAAAAATAAAAAATCAATCAACATTTTCAATGTATTTAATTATTTATAAATATGATAAATCATGAAAATCAAATCTCACCACAGTCATGAGGGTCTAATGGGGTCCCCTCTGCTGGTTCTTGTCACATGACAACATTTGTTGGTTATACTACACCTTTTTTATTTGGCAAATAATTTTTTTTTATTTTATGTGTGTATTCATGGTCCACAATGACATTTATTTTACTGGTTTGAAAAAAAAAGTATAAATTCTCAGAAAGCAGAAACAACTGACTGTCTGACCCATTTTCTTCACTTACAGGAAACACTTAGAGGCAACTGTGGTTGGCAAATTCATCACACTGTTTTCCAGTTAGTTTCGTTCTTACTCAGATCTGTCTTCCTTTCTGTTTTAGGCCAAAATTTTTGAGCAAAGTGATTTGTCTTTACCCAGAGTGGCTGCGTATTTTCATCAGGAATCAGTGAAAGAACTGGAACGGGCAGAGGCAATGCTGCAGTACCTGTCCCAGCGGGAAGGGAAATTCTGCGGCAAGAACATTCAGGTATAACTCTCCCACCTGTGAACCAGAGGACCACCACAAGACTCATATTGTTTCTTGAAAGAAATAGCACCTAGTTATGGAACAGCCAAGCTAACAAAAATACGTTCTGAAAACCTAGACTTTTGCTAATGTTCCCATTAAAGGGCACCCAAAAAAAAAAAAAAAAAAAAGGACCTTTTTTGATATAACTCAGATTGTATTCATCTGAAAGAAGAATGTCATATACACCTAGGATGACTTGAGGGTGAGTAAATCATAGGCTAATTTTCATTTATTTTTGGGTGAATTATCCTTAAGTTATGAGCAGTGTTGGGAGTAATGCATTTCTAAGTAATTAATTACTGTCATTTAATTACTTTTCCTTGAAAAAGAAAGGGATTACTCTTAATTTTTCTGTAATTTAAGTTACTTCTGATGTAATTGCTTTAAATACTGTATAGACTATAGAACAATTCTGTGTAACCTACTCCCTTTAAATACATTGGTCATTTCAAGAATAATTTATCCAATTTTATATTATATATGTGACCCTGGATGACAAAACCAGTCAAAAGTCTCACAGGTATATTTGTGGCAATAGCCAACAATACATTGTATGGGTCAAAATTATCAGTAAAGATCATGTTCCATGAAGATATTTTGTAAACTTCCTACTGTAAATATATCAAAAATGTATTCGTAGTAGTAATATGCATTGCTAAAGACTTCATTTGGACAACTTTAAAGGTGATTTTCTCAATATTTAGATTTCTTTGCACCCTCAGATTCCAGATTTTCAAATATTCAACTGGTTGAGGTTGATATGGGATTTAGAAAGTAATTAATAATAAGTAATACAATGCTTTTTAGACAGAGTGATTATACCTTAACTAATTACACTGTTGAAGAAGATGTAATTAACTAGTGTTTTAGAGTAGCTTACCCAACACTGGTTATGAACACTTTATTTCTGAATGCTCAAAAGTTCAGTTTTTAAACGTTTAAAAAAATCTTGGTTATGGGAATGTTGAGAAAGCATGATTCCATTTTATCATTCTGCAACCATTTTGGGAATGTTACTTTTGAATCTCTCGAACATTCTGAAACAAGTTAAAAACTAAAACATGTAAACAATGTATAAATAACGTGTTTGTGCTAATGTTTTCTAAGACCAGATAATTTTGAACAAACATTCTATTAACGTTACTGGAAGAACATTTGTTCATAACTTTGAGAGAACCTTGCCAGAAAGTTAGCCAAAGTTCTGAGAATACTTCTTGTTAGCTGGGAGAGAAGGCATCTCATTCATTTAAACTCATGTGAAATAGAAAACACAGACCCTAACAAATTATTAACCATAAGCCTATTTTTTTCCAAAAACCTGAAGATATCCTTTTACTCCTGTTTGTATGGGGCAATAGCTCTTAGGGTGGGGGGTGGAGGGCAAAAAAAAAAAAAAAAAAAAGAGAGCGATGGGGGTAAACCAGCGGGGGGTTTTGCAGAGATCTCCCCTTTAATGCCTGTTAGGGTATACGTTTCCCCTGAGTTCCGGAAAATTGGGGAGATTAATGTGATGGCGGAAGGACAGTGCATTAATTGTAGTTCCAGATGGATTCTATGGCACTCCCAATGCTGTCACTTTACACTGCGTCCTCTCCTGTTTTCACTTCTTTCTATTTTATTTTATTTTTTTACAATCCACCCTTCCCTGATTTTATGACTCGTGTAAAATTGATCCGGACTGGGACTGGTGAGGGTCCATCAGCAGCGATTTTGAACACCTTGTTATCCGCTCCTCCATGTTTGGTCATGGTTGTGCACACTTGGAAACAATTGTGTGCTGTCTCTGTTAATTGTAGCGCAATTAAAATTTGACTGATATGAGGATTGATCCATTTAGATCCATTTACTTAAAGTACTTAAATTAATCCAATTTTATTCAAAAATGTTGCATTGCTTTGATCAAAAATACAGTAAAACAGTAATGTAAGAAATATTATTACAATTTAAAATAACAGTTTTCTATTTTGTATTTTTATAATGTAATTTATTCCTGTGTTGCAAAGCATCACATGATCCTTCAGAAATCATTCTCATATGCTGATTTGCTGCTCAAGAAACATTTCTTTTCTTATCAATGTTGAAAATGTACACTCACCTAAAGGATTATTAGGAACACCATACTAATTCTGTGTTTGACCCCCTTTCACCTTCAGAACTGCCTTAATTCTACGTGGCATTGATTCAACAAGGTGCTGAAAGCATTCTTTAGAAATGTTGGCCCATATTGATAGGATAGCATCTTGCAGTTGATGGAGATTTGTGGGATGCACATCCAGGGCATGAAGCTCCCGTTCCACCACATCCCAAAGATGCTCTATTGGGTTGAGATCTGGTGACTGTGGGGGCCATTTTAGTACAGTGAACTCATTGTCATGTTCAAGAAACCAATTTGAAATGATTCGAGCTTTGTGACATGGTGCATTATCCTGCTGGAAGTAGCCATCAGAGAATGGGTACATGGTGGTCATAAAGGGATGGACATGGTCAGAAACAATGCTCAGGTATTTAAACGATGCCCAATTGGCACTAAGGGGCCTAAAGTGTGCCAAGAAAACATCCCCCACATCATTACACCACCACCACCAGCCTGCACAGTGGTAACAAGGCATGATGGATCCATGTTCTCATTCTGTTTACGCCAAATTCTGACTCTACCATCTGAATGTCTCAACAGAAATCGAGACTCATCAGACCAGGCAACATTTTTCCAGTCTTCAACTGTCCAATTTTGGTGAGCTCGTGCAAACTGTAGCCTCTTTTTCCTATTTGTAGTGGAGATGAGTGGTACCGGTGGGGTCTTCTGCTGTTGTAGCCCATCCGCCTCAAGGTTGTGCGTGTTGTGGCTTCACAAATGCTTTGCTGCATACCTCGGTTGTAACGAGTGGTTATTTCAGTCAAAGTTGCTCTTCTATCAGCTTGAATCAGTCGGCCCATTCTCCTCTGACCGCTAGCATCAACAAGGCATTTTCGCCCACAGGACTGCCGCATACTGGATGTTTTTCCCTTTTCACACCATTCTTTGTAAACCCTAGAAATGGTTGTGCGTGAAAATCCCAGTAACTGAGCAGATTGTGAAATACTCAGACCGGCCCGTCTGGCACCAACAACCATGCCACGCTCAAAATTGCTTCAATCACCTTTCTTTCCCATTCTGACATTCAGTTTGGAGTTCAGGAGATTGTCTTGACCAGGACCACACCCCTAAATGCATTGAAGCAACTGCCATGTGATTGGTTGATTAGATAATTGCATTAATGAGAAATTGAACAGGTGTTCCTAATAATCCTTTAGGTGAGTGTACAACGAGTGCATTTAGCTCAGAACACAGCATTGGTTTGAATGTTCGGTAAGTTCCGTAACAAAATATAATTACTTTTTTTTTTTTTATATCTTTAGGTTCGGTCTTAAAAATGACAGTGTGAACACTAAGTAAACCAGGACTAAATGTTTTTTTTTTTTTTTTTGGTCCAGACCAAAAGAACCAAGAGAACCGAAGTACAAGTGTGAACACACCCTTAGATTTCAGAAATACTGACCAATCAGCATCCAGGACCGAAAATTATATTTGGTTACACTTTTTTTTTTTTTTTTTTTTTTTTTAAACATTAGTTACATTGTACTTCCTCAAATAAGTACTGAGTAATATTAAATAACTACATGTTAACTACGTTAACAATACGTCGGTGATGTCGACGTAACATCGAACGTGACCGACTGAAAGGGAACATTAGGTTGATGACTAATTGTATGTTTGTGCGCAGAGGCCAGTCACTGAAAATGTGTGTGCCGTCCTTCCCGCTCTGGAGATCATGCTTGGCCAATGGAAGGAGGAGATGAGCGTCATGGTGGAGTTGAATCGACTGGCTCGTGAGTACGGAGATCCACACACCGCCAGCGTAATCAAAAGTCAGTTCATGGAGCCCATCGTCCCAAAGGTCAAGCTCGTAGGTGACCTCTTGACCAGTGCTCGCAGAGTGGGATGCACCAGTGACAGCGCAGGTGGCTTCGGCGAGTACCTCATCGACCAGCTACAGGAGATGCTGACTACTGCCTAGACATCCTCTTCAGAATCATTCAGAAGCATGTATATGGCACTTAAACAGATGAATGGATGGATAGACTGAGACTGATTATGTAAGGGGAAAATTAAAGAGCAATGGTGCAAGTTTTGTATGTAACAAGTAGTCACTCTAATTGTATTTTGGTAGCACTTTAGATTAGAGAATACTGTACATACTATTGAGTAGTTGCTTATTAGCATGCATATTACCAGCATATTGGCTATTTAGTAGTAGTCATAAACCATATATTAATGCCTTATTCTGCATGACCATATTCTCTTAACACTACACTTAAACATAACAACTTCAACAACTTCTTTACTATCAATAAGCAGTTATTATGAGTTTATTGAGGGAAAACTCCTAGTTAATAGTGAATGTCTTCCCTAAAAGTGTTACCATTATTTTAATATCATTCCTGTAAAATCAAGGTATTCTGACAGGAATAAGAAGTTTAGATAAGAGACGAATTTAAATTTTTAGGCACACTTTAGATTAGTGTCCAATTTTCACTATTATCTATGACTTTTGCCTCAATAAACTCCTAATTACTGCTTATTAATAGTTAGTAAGGTAGTTGTTAAGTTTAGGTATTGGTGGGATTAACAGATGTAGAATATGGTCATGCAGAATGAGGCATTAATATGTGCTTTATAAGTACTCATAAACAGCCAATATCCTAATATGCTAATAAGCAACTAGCTAACAGTGAGAATTGGACCATAAACTATACTTCCCTATACCATACTTTTTCTTCAGACCATGAAAGATGCATTTATGGAATGCTACATTGGCCTGTTTATATACCTGTTAGATATATTTGTTGTTGTTGTTGTTGTTGTTGTTTTTGTTTGTTTTTTCCTCCAAAAATGTTGCCTTTGTGTAACTTAAAAGTAAATATATAAAGTATTTTATATTTGCACATGTATTTGATTTGTGAACATCGTTTCAAATTAAAATGTTATTATATGTTATTTTAAGTTTTGACTTTTGCTTATTATCCTGCAGTGATTTTAATAAACAATTTCCACATTTCATATGCCAATTGAATGTTGTTTCTTTACGGTTTAAAAGGTACATGGAAAATAAATGTTTTACAGTTCAATTGGATTTTTATATTATTGTACACTTTTTAAGATAACATCTTACTTAACTCTAGTATTCAGGCAGCAAGTACTAACACAAGATGGATATTTGGGACTTTTTAACTCTTTTTAACTCTCATCTGGCTCTTTTACGCCCCTATTGTAGGACTGTTGTACGTTTAGCAGCTTTTGTAAGAAACGCTAAATAAAATGGGACACATCATAAAGAGATCATGAACTAAAATACCGTTACTGAGTAGTAGTTTTCTGTGATAAATAAATAGTTAATTAATTAATTGATTAATTAAAACAATAAAAGTATTTGAAACCTGTTGTGCTAGTTTGTGTGTTTAAAAAGAGACATATGTTTAATAAACCACTGCTCCATTGTTTCATTCAACAAAATAATACAAACTAAACATTATTCAGTGTGTTTTTTTTTTGTTTTTGGTTTTTTTTTCAGTTTTGAACAAACCGTTTTGAGCATCCTAACATTAATAAAAGTCTGAACAATTATTAACATGTGGATGCTAATTTTAAAAAAAGATATATGGTTAAAATAATGGTAGGATATTTTTATTTTATTATTTATTATTCACGTTTGTTTGACATTTTCAATGAATGACCGCATGAATGAAGGAAGACCCACTTTTTTTCTGTTACATTAGCCCAGCTACTGATATCCCTGTTTATCAAATACAGTAGCACACAGTCATATACTTATTAATGAGAAACAAATGATAGTGGAAAGATCACCTTAGAAAATATAAAATAAATCTTCGAATGTTTCTTGGGAATTAGGCCTATCGTAATTAATTGTTGAAATAGAAAAAATGTGATTTGATAACAAATAAACAAATTAAAGATATTTCAGTCCAATATATATGCGACAAAGGCAGTAAGAGCAACTTATATCATTATTTATAAACGATTTTGTCATTTTAACATTGTTTATGACGCCGTCATTAGCTGCTGTGCCAGGCCGTCAAAATCACGCCCTCTTTCTAAGCGCACATGTTCATTGGTCAAACTGTCATATGCAGGACACGCCCCCTGACCGGCTGGGCTGTATATAAATAGGCCATGATCTCTCACCAGCAAGAAGTACCTGAAGGGTACAAGCAAAGAAACGTTTTGAGGGCTTTCGGTTTTTAAACGGTTGACTTGTGCAATACGTTGTTTAGGGCTCTAAAGGAATTTGTCTTAATATTCCTAAGTCCTTAAAAACTTTACTACTTGGGAAGTTTTCAAGTAGCTATAAGCCTATCCATTTTTCCCTTAATACATAAAGATGGAGTTGTCGGATATTCCCTTCCCAATCTCATCAGCTGATGATTTCTACGACGACCCTTGCTTCAATACCAACGACATGCACTTCTTTGAAGACCTGGACCCCAGACTCGTTCACGTGAGCCTGCTCAAGCCCGACGAGCATCACCACATCGAGGACGAGCACGTGAGGGCACCCAGCGGGCACCATCAGGCCGGCAGGTGCCTGCTGTGGGCATGCAAAGCCTGCAAGAGAAAAACAACCAATGCTGACCGCCGCAAAGCCGCCACCATGAGGGAGAGGAGACGACTGAGCAAAGTCAACGATGCTTTCGAGACCCTCAAGAGATGCACGTCCACCAACCCGAACCAGAGGCTGCCCAAAGTGGAGATTCTGAGAAACGCCATTAGTTACATCGAGTCTCTGCAGGCGCTGCTTAGGGGTCAAGAGGAAAACTACTACCCTGTTCTGGAGCATTACAGTGGGGACTCGGATGCCTCCAGCCCGAGATCCAACTGCTCTGATGGCATGGTGAGAAGTTCATTTGATTTGATACACTCTCAGGAATAATGTGCAAGAATTGTACTTTTAGGGTTACAACAGCTTGTCACTTTTTTTTTTTTTTTTTTTTTTACACCTAAAAGGATCATAGTAGTACCTTAACGTACATATTTCTACTCCATAGTATGCATCTTTTAAGGGTGAAAAAGGTACAAAGATGTCCTTTTGATATATATATATATATATATATATATATATATATATATATATATATATATATATATATATATATATATATATATAGTTACACTTTATTTTACTGTGTCATTGTTACAGTGTAATTATAGCTATATTTAAGTACTGAGTAGCCTAATATAAATTAACTACATGTAATTAATATAGGATTAGGGTTTGCTTAATGGTTAGTTGCATGTAATTGCTGTTATTACTATGGTAAGTAGCTACTATGTAACAAGGACACTGTAAAATAAGGTGTTACCTTATGTTTATATATAAATATAGCAGTTATATTCTCTACCTATCTATCATATTATATTGTAAAATATTTATTTGTCCGTTCATTCATTAATGGTGTGTTCTTTACCTTGGCTTTTACACTCTAAAAAAATTGCTGGTTTGTTTCAACGGTCAAACTTAACCGTTGGGTTTAAAAAATGTAAATTTGATTCAAAAATTTAAACCAACGGCCGGGTTTGTCCATGTTTAACCGTTGAGCGGACCCAGCATTTTTAGAGTGTAACATGTTTTTATTTTATTAGAATTTGGCAATACGTGACATTTTTCATTCAACATGAATTATAATTAACTATAATTAAATAATTTGTTTATAAGTATGTCTTCATAGTAAGTAATTTTCTTTTCGTGTTTTCTAGATGGATTTCATGGGCCCTACATGCCAGTCGAGAAGACGGAGCAGTTATGACAGCTCTTACTTCAATGACACGCCAAATGGTAAACTTGGAAAACTGCCCAGAAATAAATACATAAATATCGAATTCTTAATTAATATCATTCAAAAAGTAAACATTTGATTTCAAGTTTTAATCTAATTTCAGTTTAATTTAAATCTCTTGTTTATTTTGTTTTACAGCTGACGCACGGAATAATAAAAACTCAGTGGTGTCGAGTTTGGATTGTCTGTCCAGCATCGTGGAGCGGATTTCCACAGAGACCCCCGCGTGTCCCGTGCTGTCAGTACCGGAGGGGCACGAAGGGAGCCCGTGTTCTCCGCAGGAGGGGTCTGTCCTGAGTGAGAGCGGGGCCCCTGCACAGTCTCCGACCAACTGCCCTCAACAGCAGGCGCAGGATCCCATCTATCAAGTGCTTTAAAGATCCGCAACATTTCAAAACAAATTGAATGGGACAATCTGAATCAAGAAACATTCAGCAGGAAAAATGCAAATCCGATCTTAACGACAAAAGAAAGACTATTTCGATCCACTGCTGGAAACTAGGAACGAATTTTCTTTCTTTCTTTCTTTCTTTCTTTCTTTCTTTCTTTCTTTCTTTCTTTCTTTCTTTCTTTCGATCCACTGCTGGAAACTAGGAACGATCTTTCTTTCTTTCTTTCTTTCTTTCTTTCTTTCTTTCTTTCTTTCTTTCTTTCTTTCTTTCTTTCTTTCTTTCTTTCTTTTATGCTGTGGAAAATCTAATTCCTTTATGAAAATGGCTCGGCAAATCAGCAAGTGAGTTTCTTAACTACGCTTATTTATATTACTGTATCCATGTGAAAATGTGACCATATTTTCCCCCTTTTGTGAATATATTTTCTGTCACCATCGCCTTTTATTTCCTAATTATTTACGAGAGAATCGTAATCCAGATACGGATAGTAGGACCACTTTTGTATATGTGTAAATAAGATCTGTTTTGTTAAATTGACGAGAACGAACAAACATATTATTGTATTTAATGATGCCTGTTTGAAACACTAGCTTGTTGTGTCTTGTTTTAAACTTTATATTTATACTTCTTAAACGAGTGAATGTCGGATTAATAAAATATATAACTATTTATACTCAAATATTTGATGTGATTTTGTGATTTATTCCATGAAAATAAAACTACATCGCTTAGCGTCACAAGGAAAAAAGACGAACGTGAATTGGTTTCCAGTTGAGCTCTTTAAGAAACAAATGTTACCACAACAAAGATAATTCATGCATATAAAATAAAATTAAAAATGTTTATCCTACATTTTCTCCATGCAGTTCCAGAGAACCCGCATCTTTGGAATGTTTTATCAAATCTTCCCCAATTTTTTTTTTTTTTTTTTTTTTTTTTTGCTCTGCTCTAGTGGACTATCGAAATCAAAATAGCTAAAACAAAATAGCCGTATAAAGCTAGAATTATTTACCCGGCTCGAGAACTTTTGTGGGAATAGCCCGTAAAAAGTTTTCGTTTCACATTATCGAGTTTCGATAACGTAGGTTAATCTATAAACAATTTTGTTCAATGAATGGCCATACATTCAAATAAGAATATGCAAGTGTATGATGTTTAAACAATGATCTAGCACAGGCTACCGATGTAGGTTAAATGTTTGATTATGTTAGTGAAAACTATAAAATGTAGCTTAATAACGGATATTTTAACATTTCAGGTATAGCCATTCTTTCGTTGTTTTTTTTCCTCGCATAAGAAGAAAAAAAAAAGAAAAAAAGAGAGAAAGAAATAGGGCTAACCGTTGACAGACATGATATTATAGCAACAGCACCATCTTGTGTAGCCTATTGGACTAGGCCCATAGTAGCTATTTGCATAATGCACACGTCATATTTTTGTATTTCTCATATTGTGCATTATCATACGCGTCACACTGTAAAACTTGTAGCAATAAGTCATTTCATTATCCTGCTTTGTCATCAAAATAATTTAACCCATTTCAACGTCATTTCAGAATTTAAGACAGCAAACAACTGGCTTATTAAGGGGATCTGTGACTGTCGATTACCACTAAATAATTAGACTCGTAGGACTTCATCGTGTAGGCTAAAATCAAACTATAATTACTATGCTCTGAAAGTTTACAGATTAAGACATTTATGCTGGAAATTTATTTTTTTGGGGGGGACTACTGTCGAAGGCGGATGAACTTCTGTCTGGATACGCAGGACAGGTTATTATTATTGTTGTGGGTGGATAGGCCTTTAATACGTCACTGTTATCCTTCCGCCTGTCAAATTACATTTTACCGGCGTGAGTGACAGGAGTTGAAAATTAAGGATTTGCACAGATAAGGTAAGAAACTCACGAGTTTAATCACTTATGATGTTTAAATACGAGACAGGGTAACATTATTTAGAAACCGTGTATTTTAATGTTTATCCTTGCCCAAGAAAACGCGCGAATTTCACGCGACAGAATTTTCTATCGAACCTGGAACATGTTTCTGCTCTCGTGGGATTAGAAAGAAATGGTCTTGGGTGACAACATAAAAAAAAAACAACAACGATTTTATTGATGTTTCAATAAGAACAAGTACTAGGCTTTAAGTCACACTTTATTTACATGACATATAAAGGAACTAAGTAACAGTCCAAGACAATGAAGTGTGGGTTGATCAACAACAACTACGGAGTCCTGTGCAGTCAGTCAGCACAGAAAGAGGGTGTATCTTGTCCATCATCATTGTGGTGGTCTTGGCCTGCAGGACGACGCACTTACTTTCTGCGACGAGCGCCGGCGCCCTTCTTGCTGCTGCAATGCCAAAGCAGTCAAAACACAACATGTGAGCAAAATCATGTTTTGATTTAACACTAGACCGACCGACGTAAAAAACGAAAAAAAAAAAAAAAAAAAACTTTAAAAATTTTAAATTTCACTCCACATCATGCACAGTGGCTTCCAGGCTTCACTTAAGCCTACTGTCACAGTATCATAATGATGTTTTTTGGCAGCACCAATCAAAAATGAATTCAACAAAACTAATTTGTGTGAGGACAGAAAACTACTCAAATAACTAAACTGTTACTTTAGCTTTGTTTGTCTGCTTATCAGTCCTGGAGCAATGTGTAAAGCCCTCCTGTCCTTTATTCTTGGTTAGAGTTTCCATTTATTTCTATGTGTTATTAAAGGGATAGTTCACCCAAAAATAAAAATTAGCCCATGATTTACTCACCCTCAAGTCACCTAGGTGTATATGACATTCTTATTTCAGACAAATACAATCAGAGTCATATTAAAAATGTCCTGGCTCATCCAAGCTTTATAATGGCCCGGAGGCTTGCTCCAAACTTAATTTCGTTATACTGTACTTGTACATGTGTAATGACAAATAAACTTCAACTTCAACTTCAACTTAATGGCAGTGAAATGTTGTGCCATTTTTGAAGTCCATAAAAGTGCATCTATCCATCATATAACTGCTCCACACGGCTCCGGGGGGTTAATAAAGGCCTTCTGAAGCGAAGCGATGCATTTGTGTAAGAAAAATATTATTTAAAACTTAATAAAGTAAATTATCTAGCTTCCACCAGATCGCCTTCTGTATTCAACTTACGGAAAAAGTGTAGCGCCTCTTGCATATATATATATATATATATATATATATATATATATATATATATATATATATATATATATATATATATATATATATAAAGTTAAGAATTTTTCAAGAAGAAGTAATAATGTTGTCTGTGACAAGGATGTTACTCTTTGTATTTTATGGATGGTTTACATGCAAAAGAAGGTTGCACTTGATGGACAATAGAGAAACATAAAGAATGGATGCTGATTTTCAGTTTCTGTATATTGATAAGAATTTGAGCAGTTACTAAAATTTATTACAAATGTTTTCTTTGTATATACAAATCTGCAGATAAACATGTTACTGTTCTCAGAAAGTGAGTGCAGTGTTTTTGATTGTTAAGGGACTGTTTGCACAACACTGTTTTTAACTAAAACTGGAAAACTTGTTATGCATTGACCTTGCCAACTACTGGCCTGGCATTAATAAATACAGCGTTTTTAATCGTTTTTAAGGATTAGTGTGAACAGGGGATCTTGCGAAAACTGCAAAGGAATTTTTTTTCGTTTTTAGTACATCCTTGTTGTGTAAACGTACCCTAAATTTCACCATCACAGATGATCTGGCAATGCACTGAAGCAGTCACACACAAGCCATGCACAGCAGGGGGCGCTATAATATTCAAGCAACCCACAACTTACAATTTGCCGAGCTCCTCCACTCTCTTGCGCAGTGTAGTAATCTGTAGAAGATCAGAGATTTGTCAGTGAAATCAAAATGAACCTCTGCTGATGACAATGGGATGTATAGGTTCATAAATGTTTCTTGTCCTCTTGTCTATTTCGCTATTTGTTTTCTCACCTCATACTTCTGTTTCTTCAACCTCTCTGTGTGCTCAAATTTCTCTGATTCCAGGGTCTTTATCCACTCAAACAGCTCCTGTGCTTTGTCTCTGAAGTCCAGGACACAAGACATAAGTAAGCAAGACCCGCCCTGACAGTTTACACGGTCTTGCTTTAACAGTTTGGAGTTTAACTCACTTCAGTTTGTCATCGCTGAGATGGTCGACGTTGAGTGGCTTGCGTCTGTCAGCCAGGATCTTTTTCTTCTTCTCTCTCTCTGTCTGTTTTTTGCCACCTTTCTTGGAGTCAGCCTGAAGGACAAACAGAGCCTAGGGTTTCAGTCATAGTTGTTTTAATTCATTCTCCTCGGTTCATTTGAACTGTTTTGAATAGAGTTGACCTTCTGCAGGTAGCTGCTGTAGTTGGTGCCCATATTGGACAGAGCTGACTTCTTCTTGGCATCTTCCTCTGCTTTCTTCTTAGCATCTGCCTCCTCTTTCCTCAGCCTCTCCTCCTGTGGGAAACATCAGGACACTCTGTCAGTTAGTGGTCGAAAGATAATGTTTTTTTGTTTGTCTTTTTGATGGGCGGTGACGCTATTTCAGACCTGTAGATCCTTTGCATTGTTCCGAAACAGGGACTCAATTTGTTAAAATGTTGCATTAATGATCTGAGCGCATGGTCTGAAGTGCATGGTGCAGGTGCACTGAGGGCGTGTCTGAATCCACTTTTGCTAATTTAACAGTGGAAAAAATGGTCAACGCGCCATGCACATGGTCCAAAAGGGTTGTCCCTAGTCTCTTAATGAGACATGGGTGTGTTTTGGGTGTAACATGGAATAGACCAATCAGAGTCTCATCTCCCATTCCCTTTAAAAGCCAGTTGTGCTTGCATCATGGCGGATTCGCTATTTACATGGCTGAATTTGCAAGCGGAAAAACTGAACGCTTCTCTCGCGAGGAATCCTTTTATTTTTAATATTTAAATATGTTTGTGTGCTGCTGTGTGTCCCTGTTTGTGTAATAATCAGAGTGTGTGTGCATTGTGGACAACCTATAGGCACATATTACTAAAGAGCCCTTTAAATAACAAAAAAATAAATAAATACTGCACTATTGCCTTTATATCAGGTTTTTGTTGGTCAATGGTGCAGTCGTTTTCAGATGCCTCAAAATAGCAACAATGCGCCTGAACACACCTGGTTTTCAGACCAGCACACCCATGGGCGAACAGATGGTCGCGAGTGCATTTGCTATTTAAACAACGTGGTATATGATAACTGTGTCGGAAACTAGCAAAAAAATACTTGCGTCGCGCCTGGCACTGCATTGCACCGGGTGTGTGATAGGGCCCTGGGTTTGGTTCGCTTTCACAAGGCAACATTTCAATTGGTACCAATTTTTTAATTTTTTTTTATTTACATAATATTTACTAAATTAGGAATAATTTAAAAATGTATATGAAGAAAAACAGAATTTGATAAAAAAAACTGTAAAATAGATACTTTAGATAGCAACATCTTGATTCTGTCACTATCACTAATGTCGATGCTTTTGCTAGAAGATGGACACTAGAGGTCAGTGATACACACCTCGCGTCTCGCCTGCCGCTCCTTATCCTTTTCAGCTCGAATCCTCAGCTGCTCTGCTCTCTCAGATCTGCGCTTCTCCTGTTTGAAGACACACACACGTTCACATGTTCATTTACAACTTTCTGAAAAAGATCCAACGATTTCTTAACCGTTTTACTTCTCGAGTGATGTTCACTCACAATTCTGTCCTTGAGGGCGATGAGTTCCTCCTCCTCCTTCTTCCTGTGCTCGAAGTGGGCATCGATGAGGCATTGCAGCTCAAGTGTATCCTTGTTCTGACGTTTCTTCTGAATGTCCTGCGTTCAGACACACAAGAAACAATGTGGTTATCTCACTAACAAGTACGTGGCCATTTTAAAGAAAGACAAAGATAAACGAAATCTTACATCAAAGTCCACTTTCTCACCATCTGGGATCTTGGGTGCGTTTGGCCTGGAGTCAAAGAAATAAAATGAGCATTATATCTTAAATTAAAATCATTTTGATTAATGTGTAAAGATAGTTTCTAATACTTACTTGTACTTTGGCTTCTCTTCTGGTTTAAGAGTGAAGAGGAGACAAGGATACGGGTTATTGGGAAATCCACTTAATAGAGTTAGCAGTACACAGCAATGTTCAAATGGTAGAAAATTAAATTATTATTAATAAAGTTATTAAATATCTACATTGATTTTAGAACAAACATCCAAGCACAGCCATAATGCTCAGAAACTCTTTTTTTTTACATAAAATTGTGACTTGTTACAATCCCAATTGAAGAAATGTAAATATTATTATAGATTTAAATAATTTAGTCAAAAAGACAAAAGTGATTTTAAACAATTCATTTTTAAAAATATTAATTTATTAAACATTTAGAGCTAAATGTGTCCAATTCAAAAGTTTTCTACAAAAGTAAAAAGCAAATCATATATATATTAATTAAATGATTTTTAATCTTTAATCTTTTTTTTTTTTTTTTTTCTTGAAGAGGCTTCTTCTTTTGAAACAGCAGCTGCTACATGAAATAAGTTGGTCAGTTTTGGGTACATGCCATGCAGAGCAAACTCAAACAGCGTGTCACGACACGGTTGTTATCAATTAATATTCTTTTACCCATTTAAATTCATAGCCTAGTCTGTGAATAGGTTATTGCCCAGAATTATACAGAATATGGTTCTGAAAATATTCTGAGGACTGTAGCCAATCATTGCAGCTTTTGCAGTCTTGCTCCAATATGCCACCCTTGAGAAGGGACAGCATTATAGATGTTGTCCACTAGGAGGAGACTCCAGACAACTGTAACAGTGGACTCAGCAGTCCCTTCAAAACGATAAAGTGGGATACGTCTGTAATCTACATACCTCCCTCTTCAATGACAGCAAGCATTAAACAAGAACAGAAAACAAGAACAGATGAGATATTATTCGAACTATAATACCACAGGGGACTAAATCTGCCAACATTAAAAATAAATGGATATATAAACTGTTTTAAATATAAATACCTTCCTTGTATATGTATTACTGTATTCATTTGTACATTTATATATTATTTTATATTAATCTATTTACACATTTAATTATTTATACATTTTTGTTTTCCACTCCACATTGTACAATATATATATATATATATATATACACTACAGATTTAGTGCAAAGATACGTAACATATGATTTACCTTATTGTGTACTAATATCAATCAAAAACAATGTAAAAATAATAACTCAGAGATGGATAATGCAGACTGTTCAAAATAAATGTTGTTGTTACTAACATATGATTGTTGCATCCGTGCAATACAAATTTGAGAAATTATTTTACGACCAGTGCAGCAGTATCGTGCATTGCACAGTTATTACATATGTCCCGTTGCGATTTCCTACTTTCACCATGATGATGTTCTAACAACAAGACTGTTTATTGGGAGAAATGGTGGACGGATAAATAATAGGAAAGCAATAATAAGAAGACGTTGAACAATTGTACTCACCCTCGAAATGCTCGCTGTGAAAAACAAAATAAAAAACAGAAGCCTGATTATGCCCTCTTAGTGCACTTACAAATACAGTACGCACAGAAACACATTAAGTTGGACTGCAAAATAACAAACGTTATGATACTTACACCTCTTCTGTGTCTGACATGGTGATAATGGACTTTGAGACTACAAGAGAATGAAGGAATGAAGCACAAATCAGAACCTCAAGTGAAGACTGCAATGAGTCTGGTAATGAATGCTATCGAAATCAAAGTCTCTATATATTGAGAGAATATATAGTGATTCATAAACCTGTCATGAAACTCCCTCTCCTCCCTTTTCTCTGTTGCCTCTTAACTACTGGGGCTTTTGCCAGATGAAATAACCAATACTATCACTGAGGACTCAGAATGTAGGATCCAAATACTCATGAAGTTACGTAGATAGTATTCTAGAATATGCATTAAATTATAGGGCAACAATAGCAGTCTGCTATGTTTTTCACTTTTCAGTTTCTCAGTCATTTTAGCTAAGCATTGACCAAATTTTATTATTAACTGACATGTAACCTGGGTGACACTTGATCAAGCATAAATGACCATACATATAAAAAAGCTTGTTTTCCACGGTGCCTGATAGATTCTTGGCCTTGTCAGGACAGTAAAAGTCATTGAAAAGATCAATAGTAAGGCACTTTCCTTTGGAACATCTTCTTAAATAGAGAACACAAGTAGTAAACAAACCCATATCTTTTAAAATATATAGTGTTATTTGCATATTTGTTAGATGCTTTGTGTTGTTTTTCAATTTCAGAATTGCAGGATTTTGTAAAGAATCAATACAAAATACTACAGAATCTTAAATAATTACAGGGTTTGATGAATTTAAAAATACAAATCAATCAGTTGTTAACTTCTGAATAATAATGGATGTGAGCAATACATAAAAGCATCTCAGGGCAAAAAGAATTTGACTTAGATAAGACAGCTGCACTCAATAGGCCCAAACATTGTTCAGGATCCAGTTTCCAAGTTCCATCTCAAGTTTTTTTTTTTCTCCCTCTTCTATATTTGGACATTACGATCGTGTCATTCAGACAACTTAAAATAAATAAAACATTAATTTAAATATAATTTTAAAGCTATCCAGCTTTATTTTGTATATAAAATTTAGAACTAAGAGTACATAAATGATCTTTTAACTAAATACATTAGGTTATATGAACTCTGCAAGTTTATGTAAACCCTGATGAGTTTACAAGTTAATTATCACAAATTTTCTTAGTCTAAACTCACTCACAACTACACACAATCCTTCAGGATTTCTCAATTTCCTCAACCACTCCTCATGCCCTCCTTCACCCTTACCTCAGAAAAGCTGAAAGAAGTGAGCTCCCTGCTGGCGGAGACTGGCTGTAAAGTTCAGCAAACATTCATTTCTGTTATAGTGACACATGATCTGAGGAAATCTCCCATTGGTGGAGATTCCATAGTGGGGAGGGTTAAAAAGGGAAGGTCCAGAACTTGGCCCAGGCACTGAATAAGGAGATGAATGAGGGTTGAAGGAAATGTAACAGAGGCATAAGTTTGGAGGAGTGAGTCCAAACACTGTTGCTATATTTGCTGTGGTACTACGTAAGCATAATTAACACAAGGGCTGAACGTGAGTGTGATGAGCATAGTTTTTGGTGTTATTTTCAACATAAATAGATTGTTTGGATGAGGTTTTGAGGTGTGCCCCAGGGCTCACTCCCAAATCCACAAATCTTGTCTTACGAACACCTTACCCTTTTTTCATTCTAAATGTCTGAAGGTCATTTACTATGCCAGTAAATATATGTAAATGATTTTAAATTGCATTCAATAATTAGGTGAAACTTAGTATCTCAAAGCTTTATTCTCTGTTGGTAAAAACATTTAATTATGTTACAGTCATAGCCATTCCAGCCAGTCAACGTTAATTAATTTGTAGAAATATAAACACAAGAACAGGACATACAATGAATAAATAATCATTAAATTTAATAAATAAATATTATATTTAAATTGGGGCTGTCAAAATTAGCATGGTAATTTAGCAATGAATCTATTTTACATTTAACACATTAAAAATGTATTTTTTCACATTAAAAATTTCTCCATTTCTTTCTGCCATCCTTTGGCAGCACACATACATACACACGTCTGGTTCACTGGTTCAACTGTATATTCTATCCCCCCATACCTTACCCCTAAACCTACCCTTCACACAAAACTTTCTGCATTTTGATATAAAAAAAACAAACAAAAAAACATTCGGTATGATTTATAAGCAACCTCAATTTATGTCCCCACTGGGATAAACATGAACACACACACACACACACACACACACACACACACACACACAAACATAATTAATGGCTAAAACTGGCTAAAAGATCAATTTAATAGAGACATCAGTATCAGTACTGGTATCAGTAATACTGGCTTTCATTTATAGTGCTCAGTAAAAAGATTTTATGGGTAAAGTTAGGGACAGGTGTGGTGGTGTGGGTAAGTTTAAGGGTAAAGTTAAGGTCAGGTGTGGTGGTGTGGGTAAGTTTAAGGGTAAAGTTAGGGACGGGTGTGGTGGTGTGGGTAAGTTTAAGGGTAAAGTTAAGGTCAGGTGTGGTGGTGTGGGTAAGTTTAAGGGTAAAGTTAGAGACAGGTGTGGTGGTGTGGGTAAGTTTAAGGGTAAAGTTAGGGACAGGTGTGGTGGTATGGGTAAGTTTAGGGGTAAAGTTAGGGACGGGTGTGGTGGTATGGGTAAGTTTAAGGGTAAAGTTAGGGACGGGTGTGGTGGTGTGGGTAAGTTTAAGGGTAAAGTTAGAGACAGGTGTGGTGGTGTGGGTAAGTTTAAGGGTAAAGTTAGGGACAGGTGTGGTGGTGTGGGTAAGTTTAAGGGTAAAGTTAGGGACAGGTGTGGTGGTATGGGTAAGTTTAGGGGTAAAGTTAGGGACGGTGTGGTGGTATGGGTAAGTTTAAGGGTAAAGTTAGGGACGGGTGTGGTGGTATGGGTAAGTTTAAGGGTAAAGTTAGGGACGGGTGTGGTGGTATGAGTACGTTTAAGGGTAAAGTTAGGGACGGGTGTGGTGGTATGGGTAAGTTTAGGGGTAAAGTTAGGGACGGGTGTGGTGGTATGGGTAAGTTTAAGGGTAAAGTTAGGGACGGGTGTGGTGGTGTGGGTAAGTTTAAGGGTAAAGTTAAGGACGGGTGTGGTGGTGTGGGTAAGTTTAAGGGTAAAGTTAGGGACAGGTGTGGTGGTGTGGGTAAGTTTAAGGGTAAAGTTAGGGACAGGTGTGGTGGTGTGGGTAAGTTTAAGGGTAAAGTTATTGTTATGTATGCTTACTTATTTGATCATTAACTTGCTTATTATATATTTGCTTATTTCTTTACTTATTAATTTGCTTATTTAATTCATTTTATATAGCCTATGAGAATCTTTTTTTATTTTGCTGGCAAAGGTGGAGTGCATTAATAAATCAGGTTATTTCCTGCTGGTGAGGTAAAAACTAGCCTAATCATTCGTGTATCTGACTCTGAGTATTCCATGTATCATGTCTGTTGTGATGTTAAATAATGCATTAAAAACTTAATAGTATTACAACATGTCAGCTGGTCATGGACACATATGATCCTCTCATGCTACAGATGCAGAATTTTTACTGCACTTCTGCATGAGATGAGAACATATTTTTATAATTTCTTGGGTCAAGAAAGAGTCAGAAGACCCGTTTCCACCAAAAGTACCCGGAACAATTTGTCCCAGGAACCTTTTTCCCAGGAACTCTTTTTTCCCCCAGACCTGCTGCTGTCTGTGTTTCCATCGCGGTCTAAAGTACTGTGAAGATTAATTTTAAAGATTATTTTAAGAAAACGCATGCATGCTAGAAATAGAACTGACACCTATTTTTCACACGACACGCAAGCGTGTTGGAAGCGTTTTCCAGGCAAAATAGAATAGGAAAAGATGTTTATATTTCATTTTGACACGAATACATATAAATAAATGACATTTTGATGTTTGAAAGTCTTTAGGTTGACATAAATGCAGATAATAGGCCTTATTGTAATAAAAATAATTATTGATTTTGAAATATTGCACCTTTCAATACAGAACAAAATATTCTGTAGCATATTTTGAAGTCAATACTGCCGACTATGTCTTTGCTGTATAAGTAGGCTATATATTTATGTTTAACATACACCTAGGACCAGCAGCTCCGCGTCAGACACATTTTTGGTGTGCAAAGACATAAAACGCCACGCAGCCAGTGTAGCCGGTACTGCACGCACCGAAACAGACTTTTAGGTTGAAATACAATGCTGCGTGAGCTCAACCAATCAGCATGTTCAGCGCCCAAGTCCCACCCCTGAAAGTTCCCGAAATTTGAAAAAGTACTACCTCGCGAGCAAGGCCGTTTTGAGGGGGAAATCTTTACCCGGAACTTTATTTAGACCCCGGTTCCTGCATTTGAAATACACCAAGTACCACCCCAAAGTCCCTAGTTCCTGGGGAAAGTTCCCATGGTGGAAACGAGGCTAGAGTTTGCGACTATATTTTCTCCTTCCTATAGCTACCACAAAAAGCTTGCTCTGTCTGGATGCGCTTCAATGCACAGTAAGGACACTTTCCTATCATAATCATATTATGGCACTTCAATAAGCCCAAAGATCGCAGGTTAATGTGTTTTCATGCTGGGAGAAATCGGGGTAACGGGCAGAAATCTAGCCGAGTCGATCGGTTTATGCTTAAGCCGTTTATGACTTTACTCTGATAAAGGAAGATGGGTTAACGTGTTTACATGACCACATGCATTGTTGGCTTATTCAGCATAATCGGGTTAAGAACGTGCATGTAAATGTGCTTATACTTGTTCCCTGAAAGAGAAAGCAGAAACAGACCAAGCTTTTGGCATCTGTTGCTGCATTAGCGGCGCATTCTCTCATGATGAATCAACAAAAGCTATCAACTATCTTGATTTACTGGCTTAATATTTCTCTTGTGGACCATACATTAATGAGAATAATCAATATTTCTTCTTAAATAAGTTTTTTTTTTTTTTTTTAAAGTCTGTGTTTTCATTTTCACAGATGATTTGTGCTGTGTTCGGACCTAAAGACTCTTATTAGGCCTATATCATTTTAGTGATATTATTATTATTAATTTGTAATTGTATTGTTATTAGTGTCAGTTGTTATTATTAGTTGTTAATGTGCTATGGAAACAAAACAAAATGTTGATGAACAACGATGCCGTTTTCATCTCGGCTCATACAACAACTGTATATGAATGCTGCGTCTCTTTTATAACAAGCACTCTTGACAATTTGTGAATTGATCACCTTGCAATTCAATTTTGATGTGGGATGTAGTTTTGTAGTCTGTTTTAAAAACATTTTCTTTGAGGAGTCCTCAATCCACATACGCGTGTGTCTGTGTTGCAAGTGTGGTTATGTGATGTCGTTATGAAATTAGGGAAGGCAAATTAACTGTAGGTCCTAGTATTATTATGTACATTTGATTTAGTGATTTAGTACATTAATGAGAAAATTAGCCAAATGATTATCATCTTGATAATATCGCCATTCTCGATATATCTCTGGCTCTCATCAAAACACAATACTATCGGCACAACC
Organism: Paracanthobrama guichenoti; assembly: GCA_018749465.1. Lineage (NCBI taxonomy): Eukaryota > Metazoa > Chordata > Actinopteri > Cypriniformes > Gobionidae > Paracanthobrama > Paracanthobrama guichenoti. Next base: position 20,471,937 of record CM031967.1, on the reverse strand, counting down.
CTAATTCAGTCACAATTTTCTTGTTACGACCCCTAAGATGGTCAAATATAGGGGTAAAGGGGAGTAACATTAACATAAGAGAGTTCCATGTCTGCAGGCATGTAACAAAGCCAGATGAGGTGTAAAGGCACGGAGACAACACTAAACGGAATTGCCAAAAGTGTTTATTTACAAAAGGAAGGATTAATAATATTCAGATATATACAGAAGATGGAACAACTAGCAACCAAGAAAAATCACAAAGAGACACAACGAGAGAATTGGAGAAGGAACGTGGACGGCTTCCAAAGGAAAGAAATAAACAAAATAAAACTCAACACTAACTTATGGCCCAGTCTCTAACCGAACTACCAAAAGTAAGTATGAAACAAAATAAAGTCTTCGCATCTCAGACGCCTACCTAACCTATACTAACTACCCAAACGCGTAAATACAGCGAGTGGAACTCACCCTTAAACTAGTGTGTCTAATACAGAGTAAAGCCTACGTGTGCACAATGTATATCGCACAACCTTCTAACCTTTCCCTTTCTCCAACCTCGTACATATAGAACCATAACAGAGGTAGAACCGATGGAGACGAGACAGTACACTAGCCTGCACACAATAACACAGGGGACACACTGAATCATCACACACGGGCAGTCACACAAAACAACGTTTCACACGTATTGGGCCTTGCAAGTGACGCCTTCTCTCTACTTTTATGCCACGTGCACCGGCCAGATTGGAGAGCTTGTCGTGAATATCACAGGAACACGGCATCAGGTGATCGTCGAGGGCCAATAGGACGGGACTAAGAAAGTGAAAGTAAAAAAGACTCTGGAAGAAAACATAACCAACCCAAGAACGTAACAGTTCTCTTATAATGTAAACAAGTGTAAATGTCAACTTAAATGTCTGAAGGACTGACGTCTGTCATGTAACACATGAGCTCATTGGTGTAATCAAATCAGTCTGGCTTTTTATTCCAGCCCTTACTCCTTGTCAGAGGCTTCCATAAATATTTAGTTCCCTTTCAGTCGGTCACGTTCGACATACTTGGGATCACTTCAGGGAGCCCCTATCAGCTTCGAGATCTAGAGAACAGGCCAATGAGAATTGGCGTGCGAGATTTGCATCTCGCGCTCTGCCCCGCAGTGTGGGTATAAACGGAAGCGAAATGCAGCGCACCTTTGTCATTCACTTCGGGGCCGAACACGGTGTTGATGAAGAAGACTGTTCCTGCTTCAGCAGAGAGAAAGAGAGAACGACAGAAGAAGCTTCCTTGAGTGCTGAGTGAGATGGCACGATCAGCAGCGGCCGCGAGCTCCCTTATACAGTGATAAACTGCTGTTTTCACAGCACTGTTTGGTCTGTTGGTTCGGTGAGGGCGTTCCCAATGGTGAGTGCATACACAGGCTGCACTACTCTCCTGTGTTTTGCCGCGGTTGTTCCTGGGTGCTTCAGCACTTTTAAAAGAGCTTTTCTTCTAAAAGAGCAGCGCGGGTGTGACACTGCATCTTTTTCAAGACGTCATTCCACCCGTGCGTTTCTGGATGCGGTTGTTTCTTGTCCTTGTTGACGGCCACGAGCCCTCTCGCATAACTATGTTGAGATTGCGTTCGTGGGTGGTCCATGTACTCTCAGGAGAACGGGATCACGTCGGCTGACAACGCGGGTTGTCACGGCAACCCAGCGCGCATCACTCGGCACTCTAGATGCGTGGTCGAGACTATGAAACCTCAAACGGGGTTGGGTCCCTTCGCTTATACCCCGATCTAGTGTCTTTTCTGGTGCACCAGAAAAGGGGCTACTTTGGCTGATAAGCCTGGGTGATCTGAGGATTACAGTGGGGCTTCCCTGCCGAGCACATCTCCATGGGCCCCCCACTCCTCTAGCGCATCGCAGCATGCTGAGACTGTGTTCGTGGGTGGTTCATATTCCCTCATGAGAGCATGACCATGTCGGCGCGTTGTTCATCTTGCCCTTTTCATAAGTGTTTGAGTGTTCAGCACGCCGTGTGCCGTCTCACGGCCACGCTCACTATCTCGCATGCCTGCTGGTAGCTTACAAATGGGATTGCTGGTCCTAAAAAATTAAATTAAATTAAAAAAAAATAATAATAATTAAAGGGACCTAGCGTTTCATTTGGGGCTCTAGCAGAGGACAGATGTCAATCGCTGCATTGGAGAGAGGGCTGTTATGTGTTGAAAATGAAGATGAGGCTGAGATTCCCACTATAATAGTGGATGTTTCATGCTGAATCATATTCATACTTGACAGTCATGCTTCCCCGGGTGGCTGGGGCATAGCGCAACGCATAAATCGCCTTGCCTGCCCCCCTTGCCTTTTTCCCGGATGTGCATTGGAAAGCTTTAGCAGTATGGAACCGCTTGGCACCAGAAAATGGAACGCCAAAGGGGCCATAGCCTGTATAAAGTTTTCCTCTCTCTCACTACCCTCATCAGGTGGGGTGGCAGTGCCACTGGCAGGCTGCCTCTGCCCAGCACTCTTCGTGCATAAGGGTAGTTCTGAGCTGAGGTTGAGCTGCGCACAGTGACTGTTTTATATTTAAAGTCACAGCGCTGGCCCTTGGCCAAGCGATATCCAGAAACACCATCGGCGACCCCTCAGTCTGCTCGTCGCCATGGGCATCGGTCCTACGATGCCACTCGTCTCAGCTGCCAGTCAGTGGGGACGGGTCACCCGGATTTGGTTAAGAGCTGCCTAACCGGAGGAGGGCTGGGTGGAGAATCATTGGTAAATTCTGTTCCGCCACTGGTGTCAAATACAACCAGTGGTACCCAAATTCTAAAGAGCAGTTCCAATACCTCTGGGTGCCAGGAGAGTGCGCCCGGCGGTGTTCGACGCTTCCATGCCTCGTCACCCTCAGGCGCCTCTCCTATCGCCAGCAGGGGGTGCCGGCTGTGTCTGGGACGCACACAAGCAGCCTCCCCACACTCGCACACCCCCTCAGCGGAAGCAGGTAAGTGTTGCACAGCACACTCAGACCCCACCTTGGGCCGCTCCCATGCCGTCCGTGTCGGGTCCCTGCATGCCGCTGCGCTGCCCCGCTGCGGGCACGTCTGTGGTGCCGTTGGTCCCGCTTGCACGGTTTCTGGGAGCCTTTTCTTTGTTTTGCAGCGATCGACCTGAAGGACGCGTACTTTCATGTCTCGATTCTCCCTCGACACAGACCGTTCTTACGCTTTGCATTCGACAGACAAGCATGTCAATACAAAGTCCTGCCCTTCGGGCTGGCCCTGTCCCCCCGTGTCTTCACGGAAGTCGCGGAGGCAGCCATTGCTCCCGTGTGGGAGCGTGGTGTTCGCATTCTCAACTACCTCAATGACTGGCTGATCTTTGCCCAGTCGTGAGCAGTTGTGCAAACACAGGGACATGGTGCTCCGCCACCTATGCCAGTTGGGCCTTCAGGACATCTGGGAGAAGAGCAAACTCTGCCCCTCGCAGAGGATCTCTTTTCTCAGGATGGAGATAGACTCCTCACCGAGGAGCGCGTCCAGTCGGTGTTGAACTGCGTGAATTCGTTCAAACGCAGGATAGCGGTACCACTGAAACCTTTTCAGAGGCTCCTGGGGCATATGACATCCGCAGCCGCAGTAACGCCACTGGGATTGCTTCATATGAGACCGCTTCAACGCTGGCTCCACGACCGGGTCTCGAGATGGGCGTGGCGTAGCGTAACTCTCCGTGTCCAAGTGACGCAGAGATGCCGCCAAACCTTCAGCCCGTGGTCGGACCCTTCATTTCTAGGGGCAGAAGTGCCTCTAGAACAAGTGTCCAGGCATGCTGTTGTCTCCACGGATGCCTCATCCACCGGCTGGGGTGCCACGTACAACGGGCTTGCAGTATCGGGTCTGTGGACGGGGCCCCAACTGCAATGGCATATCAATTGCCTGGAGTTGTTAGCAGTTCGTCTTGCACTCAGCCGCTTCAAAATGCCGCTCAGAGGCAAGCACATTCTGGTCCGTATGGACAGCACTGCGGCCGTTGCGTACATCAACAAACAGGGTGGTCTACGCTCCCGTCGCATGTCACAACTCGCCCGCTATCTCCTCATATGGAGTCAGAAGCATCTGAGGTCGCTTCGTGCCATTCATATTCCGGGCCTGCTAAATCGTGCGGCCGACGAGCTCTCACGACAGCCAGTGCTCCCGGGAAAGTGGAGACTCCATCCCCAGGTGGTCCAGCTGATCTGGAGTCACTTTGGGGCCGCGCAGGTAGATCTGTTTGCCGCCCCAGACTCCACCCACTGCCAGCTGTTCTATTCCCTGACCGAGGGGACCCTCGGCTCGGAGGCGCTGGCACTCAGCTGGCCCCGGGGCCCGCGGAGGTTCTAGGCGGTCTGCCACAAGCTGTGTTAGACACCATTACTTCCACTAGAGCGCCCTCTACAAGGCACGTTGAAGTGGAACCTGTTCGTCGAATGGTGCTCTTCTCGCCGAGAAGACCCCCGAAGGTGTTCGGTCAGTTCCGTGCTTTCCTTCCTACAAGACGGGTTGGAGTGAAGGCTGTCTCCCTCCACTCTCAAAGTTTATGTGGCCGCCATCGCCGCCAATCATGACTCGTAGGCGGAAAGTCCTTAGGGAAGCACGATCTGATCGCCAGGTTCCTGAGGGGGGCGAGGAGACTGAATCCGCCTCGCCCTCCCTCTATACCCTCTTGGGACCTGTCTCTGGTGCTGACAGCACTGCAGAGGCCTCCCTTTGAGCCTTTGCAGTCAGCTGAGTTAAAAATTCTGTCTCTGAAGACAGTACTCCTGACTGCATTGGCCTCCATCAAGAGGATAGGGGACCTGCAGGCATTTTCGGTCGACGAATCGTGCCTGGAATTCGGGCCTGGTAACTCTCACGTAATCCTGAGACCCCGGCCTGGATATGTGCCCAAGGTTCCCACCACTCCCTTCCGGGACCAGGTGGTGAGCCTGCAAGCGCTGCCTTCGGAGGAGGCAGACCCAGCCCTAGTTTTTCTCTGTCCCGTCCGTGCTTTGCGGACTTACGTGGACAGAACGCATAGCTTCAGGACCTCAGAGCAGCACTTCGTCTGTTTTGGAGGACAGCAGAAGGGAAAGGCTGTCTCCAAGCAGAGGATGGCCCACTGGATAGTGGATGCCATCGTCTTGGCGTATGAAACCCAAGACGTGCCCTGCCCGCTCTGGTTAAGAGCCCACTCCACCAGGGGTGTAGCTTCTTCCTGGGCGCTGGCTCGTGGCGCCTCGCTGGCAGATATTTGTAGAGCTGCGGGCTGGGCGACACCCAACACGTTCGCTAGGTTCTATAGCCTACGTGTAGAGCTGGTATCTTCCTGTGTGCTCACTTCCCATAGTCAGTAACACCGAAGTGCCCGTTCTAAGTGTCGGCTTGCTGCGCCACTCCCTTCCCCATGGAACGGATACGTGCGCTCATATGCTCCAGTCGAGTTCCCCAGCATGGCGAACCCTGTCGAGTCCTCCACAACCCTCGGCAGTCGGACGTGGCGGAGTGTCCGATGCCAGGCCTAACGCTCGTATGCATTGGTGGAACTTGTGTTCCACCAACTTTCGTCGTACATCGAACGTGACCGACTGAAAGAGGAAGGGAACGGAGGGAACGGAGACGTACGTCCCGTCGCCACAATTGCTGTACCATCACTGCAGGCCGAGTCAATAGTTCGGCTCCTCAGTGAAAAACAAAGATGCGCTGCATTTCGCTTCCGTTTATACCCGCACTGCGGGGCGGAGCGCGAGATGCAAATCTCGCACGCCAATTCTCATTGGCCTGTTCTCTAGATCTCGAAGCTGATAGGGGCTCCCTGAAGTGATCCCAATTCGTCGGTGACGTCCGACGTACGTCTCCTTTCCCTCCTTCAGGGAACGAGGGTTACCATACGTAACCGAGACGTTTGTTCACGGGATGAAGTTCCAACATAAGTTGAAGAACTTAAAAGTTAAAATTGTTTGCACTACAACTATTGCCAGTCAATATGAAATCAGAAAAATTCAGTTTCACATATCTCAAGTGAAATGTCTTGCGAATGACAGTCCACAGGGGACTACTTTAAAGTCGACGTCAACGGGATTTGCTGTTCTTCTCTATTGTGTATATCCGAGTGAAACTGCTTCTCGAACAAGAAAAAAAATATAGGGCAAGATTTTGTCCATCAGGAATTGATTGGATCATTGAATCATTGTAGTTTGCTATTGCTGCAATTTCATCTGAGTGACAGGCTGTCTTCCCTCAAGCCAAGAACAACGTCACCCGAGAAGAGATGTCACTGCACTTACAAGGGTATATTAATGTAAAAAAAAAAAAAAAAAAAAATCACAGTGACTTTAAAAAGTTGGCCTGTAATAGCCCTCCAAAGGAAACAACTGCTTCTTCTTAACTGTAGGGGGTGCTGTGCTTATAGGTGTGCATCTGCTGTCATGGGGAAGGGGGGCACTTGGGAATATCTAAAGTGACCTGGATCCCCTGCTTCGCTGACGGTTCCTCTACACCGTCACCACTCAGTGTGCATTCTGAGTAACGGGCTCAGGGTTTTATTTTTGGACTGCTATGGAGCCTGTGCCTTCCATTTGAAGGAAGGGGAATAGTTGAACTCAACATGAGTCTCCGTTCTGACAGTCCAAGCTGGGACAAGCAGGCAGCCGCCGGACACCCCTGAACAGCAGACACACAGGTATAAAACCACAGACAAACTGATTAAAATTTGATTTCTGTCCTCTAGTTATTATTATATGAATACCTTGTGTGGAAGTGCATGCCATGTCTGTCCTTTGGGAAAAGGCATTGACAGTTCAAGCAGGCTAACTTAACAGTCTGAAGGTTTCTGGGAGTGTAATATAACACTGTTTAACTAAAAATCAGTTCCATCACTATTTGTTTCAATGCAACCATATTTATATATGTCCCTGTCATTAAAATACAGTTGCTTATTTTCAAAGACATAATTCATGCATGTTTATATTTACAGGGGACCTTGTCTGAAGTGTCTTCAACTGTCTTAAAGTCATCTCTTGGTAAGTTTTTAAGCACATACATGCAAGTGTGCATATTGCACAGACCGTATGTCATTACATGCACAATTACTTTTTCCCAACAGGTGGTTGCTAAGAAGCAATTAGCTAGTGCATGATTTTACTGCTTTGCTATTCTTGCCCTTTCCTCTTTTGAACTTGCATCTTGGAAATTCTCCAAACTGCCCAGCCTACCAGGCCCTTAAAAGGATGACCTCCTCTTGTATATGTCTCTCTGGGCTGGAGACTTCTTTTACAAGCTCTTACAGTGGGTCTACATTTGCACTATTACAAAAGATTGTGTTATACAGACACAAAATAAGTAATTTTGCTCAATATTTGAGCAAGTATTTGAGCGATTTAGACACTGTAAAAATATTTGCTTAGTTTTTGTATTTTGTAATCAAATGTGTCAATATCCTTTAAACGAGATAAATTTACTTATGATGCAGAAATTGCTTATGTTAAGAATTTATTTTTTTGAGAAAATATGTATTTAATTCAGTTTTTCTTTTTATTATTATTTTAAGCACAAATATAGTTATATTCAGTTAGATTATTTTTTTAGTCTTATGTTTTTCCACAAATGCTTCTAAATCGATGGATTCATATCCATTATATCTATATTATCGTATAAATTAGCTAGGGGAGGTTCATGAGTATTTCATTAATATGAATATATTTTTTTAATAATCCAGTAATAATCAATACAGTATGAAAGAGCATAAAAGCAGCTTTTTGATATATGATCTTAGGTTGTGCGTCAACAGACACCACTGAATCTGATTGGTAGTAAATTTTCAGTGATTTATTATGTAATTTAATGTAGCTGTCCCACCTATGGCTAAAGCAGTGACTGCCCCAGATCATTCGGCATTGGTTTACAGTGAGGGTGGAGAGTGGCACCACACTCCGTGACAGAGAGCAGATTACTTGCTCATTCGCTTTCACCCTAAAATTAGGCCAAGGAGCCATCCTAGATGTGTTGTGGAAGTTTACTGCATGTGAGCGTACTTGTGAGAAATCATATCAAGTAAAAAATATTCTTATATTTGCATTTTACATTGAGAATAAGCCAAAATCGAAATTAAGAATCATACAAAATATCAAGTTTATTGAAAATAAAAAGCGGTAATGGACTATAAATCACATTCGTTTTTTAACTATGATACCATTGGGTAGAAAAAAGTTCATTACTATATTAATATTATAAATATGATAAATGGACTAATTCCAGTGTTTTTTGTTTGTTTGTTTTTTTAAAACAAAAAGTGTAGTCAATTATGCATGATGCAAACCGATGAACAATAACAGAGAGGTAAGAAAACCAATGTTATATTTGTAATAAAATGTAACACACCAAGGAGTAAAACGAAGATTGGCAATGGATTAAAAGATATGCAAATCAGATGGAGGAATTTGGAATGTTTTTGGATTATTTTACTATTTGTCTACTGTTTTTAAGTCTATATATATGTAACAATGTGACAGAGTATACAAATAGCATAGATAATCAATATAAAAATGTAGTTGACAAAAATCATAACTGTCTGTTTGACGTTCACATTCAGTTCATACTTGTACATTGTTAAAAGAGGGCATAATATCAGCACAGATAAAGGAATTTAGAGAATTTTTGCTTTTACATTGTATGACAAATAGATTGTAAGAAAACAAACCAAAGCCTTGACATTTATAACAGTCAAAAATCATCAAACATCATAGACAGATAAGCACATACATTTTAATGTAAAAGTAAAATATATATTTGTGTGTGTGCGTGCGATGCGTGCGTGTGTTCTTGGTGAATCAAGAAAATATCTTATTTCTGAATTAAATTCCTCACAAGTCGTCGCTGGATAATTCACCTGAAAGAAAAAGAAAACATTATTAGTGAATAATGAAGCTGTTTTGATTTCATTTAAAATTGTCTATTTTCAGAATGGTTTGCATTTTGTTACTATTAATAGCAAAAACTATGTTCAAAGTACACAATATCTATTATTTATTTGTTTCAGGGGTTGGAGATTTTATGGCTGACAATATCGGCAATGCTGCCCAGGCAGGCCTGCTTTCCCAGCAGTACCCACCACCTTTGCTTCCCAAACCTGGGAAAGAAAATGTCCGGCTCCAGAAACTACTCAAGAAGACAGCAAAGAAAAAAGCTGCTGCCCAGGCCTCACAACCATCGGTCCCCTTCCGCTCAAGCCTCTCTCCAGTAAATGAAGCAAGCCCTGACCTGGAGCACAGTGATCACTCAACTCCTCCTAAGACTCCAGAGACACCTTTCTATATTGGCATGGTACACCCGCGTTTTAACGTCCGACCACTGTATCAGCATGTAGCATCCCCATATCCTCATCACAAAGGATTCACATATGGCAAGACAGCAAGGTTTTCACCACAACCATATGTGGCTCTGGGTCACACCACTCCCAACACCTAGCTCCAACAATTCCATACACAGCCTCACCAGTACCAGGACTTGACACACATGCTACGGCTCCAATCACTATTCTACAAACTGCACAAAGAGTGGAAGTCAGCTCAACTCTTACCACCCATGTAATTACCTCTAAAACTCCAAGCCCTCAGCCAACTGTTTTGAATGTTTCTAGAACAACAAAACCATTGTTTGAAGTTCCTCAAATCACCAATTATACGGCAAAGTCAGCAGGTTTACTAATACCTTATGCATCACCAACAAGGAGTAAAACACCTACTGCTGAGTTATTGAGAGGCCCAACACCAACATTTGAGGTTAGAAGGATAGTGACACCAACAAAGGAAATAAGAGACAGAACACCAACCAGAGAGATCAGAAGGGTTGCAACACCAACATTTGAAATCAAGAGGATTACCCCAACTTCAGAAATCAAGAAAACCCAAACTCCAACTTCTGAAATCAAGAAAGAGACAAGTCCATCTTCTGAAATGAAGAGGGTCAGTACTCCTGGTTCTGCGATTAAACAAAATGCAACACCGACACTCGAGACAAAACAAGGTACAACTCCAACACTCGAGGGTAAAGGTGGTTACAACACCAACTAGAGAAAAACACCAACATATGACTTTACCTTAGCAAAAACACCTTCAGGGCGACCCAAGACACCCTCAGGTAATGTGTGTCACGTGTTCGAGTATCTGTGATTGAGATTTCAAGACCAAATCCACTTTTATTTGCTGTTTCTCCTGTGCACATGGAGGGCAGAAGATCCAAAACGCCAACCTCAAGCTTGGCTGGTCCACATGATGAAACTCATAAAATTTCAAATCAGGTGAATAACACCAATCGTTCAGGAATATTCCAAAATGGGGACATAGATGTCAAATCAACTGAACCCTTAAAAGAAAAACTGGATATGGCCATTTCAGAAAACCTATCAAAACTTGAGTCATCAAAGACAAAGACGCAAATACAGGAAAGCCCAAATCTTAATGCAACTGAACGTCCAAAGCCTGAAACTCCAACAGCATTCAATATTGAACTTGCACAGCCTAGTTTGTCTTCAGTTGGCTATCAAAGGCCGTTACCTAGAGCCCCTCCATTTGTAGGTCAAAGACCCAAAACACCAACAGCACCTAAATCACAACCAACATATTATGGATTGACTCCGCTGAATATGTTGCCCATGGAGGAATAAAGAGTTACTCACCCAGTTTTAGCATTTCTACACCAACTGTTTTACCAGGTGTAGAGGCAACTCCTCTTCCAAAACAGGAACCAGCAGTACCTCAACCTGATGAAAATGTGACCATGACAAATGACAAGTCTGAGGAAAAGCCTAAAGAGCAAGGTGAAGTCCAGCCACCTCAGACTGTTGATGTTCAAGATAAAACCGCTGTTGTGGCACCACCTCCAGACGTTCCAAAGGCAGCATCTGAGCCAGAAGAAAACTCTGTAGGGGACATTCCCAAGCAACCTGTGCCAGAATTAAAAGTAAAAATTCCTGATGTTAAAATTCCAGCCATTGTGGTATCTGTAGCTGACACACCACCATCAGAAGCAAAGGCAGCCACAATAAGTACTGTGACACCAAGAGTTAGAACTCCAACCTATGGATCGCCCAGACTTTCCCAAATGACACCAACCCCTCCAAATGCACAGGAAACTCCGAAACCTGATAGTAAGGCTGCGCCATTACCTGACCAAGACATGGGAAAGCCAGCACTTCCAAAGCTGTCAGAAGATAAAGTTAATGCTAAGACAACCAAAGTGCCAGAGAAGCCAACAGAGGCAAAAATGTCTTTGTTAGAGAGAATTAAGAAGCAGAATCTTGCATCTGCTTCTTCTGAAAAAAACCCCTGAAAAGGGAGAAGTTAAAGATGTGGTTAAGCTTGTGGCTAAACCTAAGGAAGACCAAAAGGACCGTGAAACAAAGGACACTGAACCTGAAAAGGTTGAAAGTGGGGAGACAAAAGCTAGTCCCCAACAGATGATCAAGCCTACAGTGGAAAAGAAAGAGGAGGGTGAAGGCTCTTCCCTATCTGCAGAGCCTCTCTTGAAGGTGATGCAGAAACCAAAAGGCATGAAGTCAAAACTCAGTGGCTGGTCTCGCCTTAAGAAACACATGGTGGTCGAAGCAGAGGAACCCAAGTTTCCAGAGGCAGAGCCTGGGTCAAAGAAAGAAGTCCCTGCCAGCACTGATCAAAATACAAGTGAAGTGCAAAATAAGTCTGAAGACGAAGTTAAGCTTAGTGAAAGTCAGGACAGTAAAGACTCCCCTAGGGCAACAAAAATGTGGGATGCTGTCCTCTTCCAAATGTTCTCTACCAAAGAGAACATAATACAACAAATTGAAGCCAATAAAACCGAGGAGCAAAAGAAGATGGAGGCAGAACAGAAGACGGATAAAGAGATTCCATCATTTGCTCATCGTTTGCCAGTTCTCCTATACAGCCCGCGGTTTGATGCCAGACGACTACGAGAGGCAGCTTCTCGACCAGCAACAAAGATTGCAACAGTTTTTGAAATGGGACTCATAGGCCTCAAAAATAAAGATGAAGAACCAAAAGACTTTAATAGAACAGCTAAAGGCTTCAGTTCTTAAACCACTGACATCTAGCTGGATAACATATAAATAATAGGCAAATATGTTGTTAGCTGTCATTGCGATAGTTGAGTTCTGTTTATTATCTAACCCGATTCTTTACCTAAAATTTTTAATTTTATAACTTTATAACAGGTCAGTTGGGAAGTAAACTAAGTGACTATCTGTCAAATGCACAATAACTGTTCCCTTTCAGTCGGTCACGTTCGACGTACGTCGGACGTCACCGACGAATTGGGATCACTTCAGGGAGCCCCTATCAGCTTCGAGATTTAGAGAACAGGCCAATGAGAATTGGCGTGCGAGATTTGCATCTCGCGCTCCGCCCGCAGTGCGGGTATAAACGAAGCGAAATGCAGCGCACCTTTGTTTTTCACTGAGGAGCGAACTATTGACTCGGCCTGCAGTGATGGTACAGCAATTGTGGCGGCGGGGCGTGCGTCTCCGTTCCCTCCTTCAGGGAACGAGGGTTACCATACGTAACGAGGCGTTCCCTTTCAGTCGGTCACGTTCGGCGTCGTCGGACGTCACCGACAATTGGGATCCTTTGGAACACGCCACAGTTGCTACCACTTCCAGCGCCCTGGGAAAGCCCCTCAGACCCGGCTGTTCGGGTGGGAAATTCACGCAGGGGAGAGTCAGCTGCTGTTCCGCAAGACCCACTCAGCCAACTATTGGATAACGCTGGGAAAGCGTGCCGGGGGCCGCTGCGGAAGCCACATCATGCCCGGAGGAGTTACCATGTGGAGAATACACGTATGGACTGGCCGTGGGCAGTGCTACATCTGAAGTCCCAGGGGTGGCTCCGGCCAATTTTAGGCGGGGTCCACACCACACTGAGGCGGCAGAGAGGGAAAGACACGAGCTCGCCGAAGGGAGACTTACCATGGAGAATACACATATGGGACGCCGTGGGGTCACAACATATGGAACCCAGCCTAACACAAGTTCCACCAATGCATACGAGCGTTAAGCCTGGCGTCGGACGCTCCGCCACGTCCGACTGCCGAGGGTTGCGGAGGACTCGACAGGGTTCGCCATACTGGGGAACTTCGACTGGAGCATATAAGCGCGCGTATCCGTTCCATGGGGAAGGGAGTGGCGCAGCAAGCCGACACTTTAGAACGGGCACTTCGTGTTACTGACTATGGGAAGTGAGCACACAGGAAGATACCGGCTCTACACGTGGGGCTATAGAACCTAGCGAGCGTGTTGGGTGTCGCCCAGCCCACAACTCTACAATTGTCTGCCAGCGAGGCGCCACGAGCCAGCGCCCAGGAAGAAGCTACACCACTGGTGGAGTGGGCTCTTAACCAGAGCGGGCAGGGCACGTCTTGGGTTCATACGCCAAGACGATGGCATCCACTATCCAGTGGGCCATCCTCTGCTTGAGACAGCCTTTCCCTTCTGCTGTCCTCCATAACAGACGAAGAGCTGCTCTGAGGTCCTGAAGCTTTGCGTTCTGTCCACGTAAGTCCGCAAAGCGCGGATGGGACAGAGAAAAGCTAGGGCTGGGTCTGCCTCCTCCAAAGGCAGCGCTTGCAGGCTCACCACCTGGTCCCGGAAGGAGTGGTGGGAACCTTGGGCACATATCCAGGCCGGGTCTCAGGATTATGTGAGAGTTACCAGGCCCGAATTCCAGGCACGATTCGTCGACCGAAAATGCCTGCAGATCCCCTACCCTCTTGATGGAGGCCAATGCAGTCAGGAGTACTGTCTTCAGAGACAGAATTTTTAACTCAGCTGACTGCAAAGGCTCAAAGGAGGCCTCTGCAGTGCGGTCAGCACCAGAGACAGGACCCAAGAGGGTATAGAGGGAGGCGAGGCGGATTCAGTCTCCTCGCCCCCTCAGGAACCTGACGATCAGATCGTGCTTCCCTAAGGACTTTCCGCCTCGTAGTCATGATTGGCGGCGATGGCGGCCACATAAACTTTGAGGTGGAGGGAGACAGCCTTCGCTCCAACCCGTCTTGTAGGAAGGAAAGCACAGAACTGACCGAACACCTTCGGGGCTCTTCTCGGCGAGAAGAGCACCATTCGAACGAACAGGTTCCACTTCAACGCGTGAGGTGCCCTGTAGAGGCGCTCTAGCGGAAGTAATGGTGTCTACCACAGCTTGTGGCAGACCGCCTAGAACCTCCGCGTCCCGTCCAGGGACCAGACATGGAGTTTCCAGAGGTCCGGACGCGGGTGCCAGAGGTGCCCGTCTCTGAGTCAGGAGGTCCTTCCTCAGAGGAATGGGCCAAGGAGGTGCTGTCGCGAGGAGCACTAGTTCCGAAAACCAAGTCCTGTTGGGCCAGTGCGGAGCGACCAACAGGACCTGCTCCTCGTCCTCCCTGACCTTGCACAGTGTTTGTGCAAGAAGGCTCACTGGGGAAACGCATATTTGCGTAGGCCCGGGGCCAGCTGTGTGCCAGCGCATCCGAACCGAGGTCCCCTCAGTCAGGGAATAGAACAGCTGGCAGTGGGTGGAGTCCGGGCGGCAAACAGATCTACCTGCGCGGCCCCGGCGACTCCAGATCAGCTGGACCACCTGGGATGGAGTCTCCACTCTCCCGGGAGCACTGGCTGGCGTGAGAGCTCGTCGGCCGCCGCGATTGAGCAGGCCCGAATATGAATGGCACGGCGACCTCAGATGCTTCTGACTCCATAGGAGGAGATGGCGGGCGAGTTGTGAAATGCGACGGAGCGTGACCACCCTGTTTGTTGATGTGCGCAACGGCCACAGTGCTGTCCGTACGGACCAGAACGTGCTTGCCTCTGAGCAGCGTTTTGAAGCGGCTGAGTGCAAGACGAACTGCTAACAACTCCAGGCAATTGATATGCCATTGCAGTTGGGGCCCGTCCACAGACCCGACACTGCAAGCCCGTTGTACGTGGCACCCCAGCCGGTGGATGAGGCATCCGTGGAGACAACAGCATGCCTGGACACTTGTTCTAGAGGCACGCCTGCCCGTAGAAATGAAGGGTCCGACCACGGGCTGAAGGTTTGGCGGCATCTCGGCGTCACTTGGACACGGAGAGTTCCGCTGCGCCACGCCCATCTCGGGACCGGTCGTGGAGCCAGCGTTGAAACGCGTCTCATATGAAGCAATCCCAGCGGCGTTACTGCGGCTGCGGACGCCATATGCCCCAGGAGCCTCTGAAAATGTTTCAGTGGTACCGCTATCCTGCGTTCAAACGAGTTCACGCAGTTCAACACTGACTGGACGCGCTCCTCGGTGAGGCGCGCCGTCCGGGCGACCGAGTCTATCTCCATCCCGAGAAAAGAGATCCTCTGCGAGGGGCAGAGTTTGCTCTTCTCCCAGTTGACCTGAAGCCCCAACCGGCAAAGGTGACGGAGCACCAAGTCCCTGTGTTCGCACAACTGCTCTCGCGACTGGGCAAGGATCAGCCAGTCGTCGAGGTAGTTGAGAATGCGAACACCACGCTCTCTCATGGGAGCAATGGCGCCTCCGCGACTCGTGAAGACACGGGGCGACAGGGCCAGCCCGAAGGGTAGGACCTTGTACTGATATGCTCGTCCGTCGAATGCAAAGCGTAGGAACGGTCTGTGTCGAGGGAGAATCGAGACATGAAAGTACACGTCCTTCAGGTCGATCGCTGCAAACCAATCTTGGGGACGGACGCACCTGAAGATGCATTTCTGCGTTAACATCCTGAACAGCAGCCTGGGGACTGGTACAGAAGTCACAGAACCAAGATCGGCCGTAACCCGCCGCTCTTCTTGGGCACAATGAAGTACGGGCTGTAGAAGCCGTTCTTCATATCGGCTGGAGGGACCAGCTCTATCGCATCCTTCGCCAGTAGGACCGCGATCTCCGCCTGAAGCACAGGGGCATTCTCCTTCGACACGGAGGCGAAGTGGATGCCCCTGAACTTGGGGGGACGCCGGGCGAACCGAATCGCATAGCCAAGTCTGATGGTACGGATGAGTCAGCAAGACGGGCTGGAGCGCTAGGCAGGCTCCCAAGAACCGTGCAAGCGGGACCACCGGCACCACAGACGTGCCCGCAGCGGGGCAGCGCAGCGGCATGCAGGGACCCAACACGGACGACATGGGAGCGGCCCAAGGTGGGGTCTGAGTGTGCTGTGCAACACTTACCTGCTTCCGCTGAGGGGGTGCACGAGTGTGGGGAGGCCACTTGTGTGCGTCCCAGACACAGCCGGCACCCCCTGCTGGCGATAGGAGAGGCGCCTGAGGGTGTGCGAGGCATGGAAGCGTCGAACACCGCCGAGCACACTCTCCTGGCACCCAGGGGTATTGGAACTGCTCTTTAGAATTTGGGTACCACTGGTTGTATTTGACAGTGGCGGAACAGAATTTACCAATGAATCTCCTCCCGGCCCTCCTCCGGGAAGAGCAGCTCTTAACCAAATCCGGTGCCCATGGCGGCGAGCAGACTGAGGGGCCGCCGATGGTGTTTCTGGACATCGCCTGGCCGAGGCCAGCGCTGTGACTTTAAATATAAAAGCCACTGTGCGCAGCTCAACCTCAGCTCAGAACTACCCTTATGCACGAAGAGTGCTGGGCGGAGGCAGCCTGCCAGTGGCACTGCCACCCCACCTGATGAGGGTAGTGAGAGAGAGGAAACTTTATACAGGCTATGGCCCCTTTGGCGTTCCATTTTCTGGTGCCAAGCGGTTCCACACTGCTAAAGCCTTCCAATGCACATCCGGGAAAAAGCAAGGGGCGGGCAAGGCGATTTATGCGTTGCGCTATGCCCCAGCCACCCGGGAAGCATGACTGTCAAGTATGAATCTGATTCAGCATAAGACATCCACTATTATAGTGGGAATCTCAGCCCAATCTTCATTTTCAACACATAACAGTCCTCTCTCCGATGCAGCGATTGACATCTGTCCTCTGCTAGAGCCCCAAATGAGACGCTAGGTCCCTTTATTTTTTTGTTATTTTATTTAAAAAAAAAATTTTTTTTTTTGGACCAGCAATCCCATTTGTAAGCTACCAGCAGGCATGCAAGATAGTGAGCGTGGCCGTGAGACGGCACACGGCGCGCTGAACACTAAAACACTTATGAAAAGGGTAAAATGAACAACGCGCCCGGCGTGGTCATGCTCTCATGAGAGAACAT
Organism: Paracanthobrama guichenoti; assembly: GCA_018749465.1. Classification (NCBI taxonomy): domain Eukaryota; kingdom Metazoa; phylum Chordata; class Actinopteri; order Cypriniformes; family Gobionidae; genus Paracanthobrama; species Paracanthobrama guichenoti. The sequence goes on along the minus strand of CM031967.1, from coordinate 20,454,794 downwards.
GAACCACCCACGAACACAGTCTCAGCATGCTGCGATGCGCTAGAGGAGTGGGGGGCCCACGGAGATGTGCTCGGCAGGGAAGCCCCACTGTAATCCTCAGATCACCCAGGCTTATCAGCCAAAGTAGCCCCTTTTCTGGTGCACCAGAAAAGACACTAGATCGGGGTATAAGCGAAGGACTCGACCCGTTTGAGGTTTCATAGTCTCGACCGCGCGCATCTAGGCGCGCCGAGTGACGCGCGCTGGGTTGCCGTGACAACCCGCGCTGTCAGCGGCAGCTCGACGGCACGCGCGCGCTGAACACTCAAACCCTCACGGGAAAGGCGAGACGAACAGCGCGCGCGGCGTGATCCCGTTCTCCTGAGTACGCATGGACCACCCACGAACGCAATCTCAACATAGTTATGCGAGAGGGCTCGTGGCCGTCAATAAGGACAGGAAACAACCGCGCAGAAACGCATACGGGTGGAATGACGCGTCTTGAAAAGCGCAGTGTCACACCCGCGCTGCTCTTTAGAAGAAAATGTGCTCTTTTAAATGTGCTGAAGCACCCAGGAACGACAGCGGCAAAACACAGGAGAGTAGTGCAGCCTGTGTATGCACTCACCATTGGGAACGCCCTCACCGAACCAACAGACCAAACAGTGCTGTGAAAACAGCAATTTATCACTGTATCAGGGAGCTCGCGGCGCCGCTGATCGTGCCATCCCACTCAGCACTCAAAGAAGCTTCTTCTGTCGTTCTCTCTTTCTCTCTGCTGAAGCAGGAACAGTCTTCTTCATCAACACCGTGTTCGGCTCCGAAGTGAATGACAAAGGTGCGCTGCATTTCGCTTCGTTTATACCCGCACTGCGGGCGGAGCGCGAGATGCAAATCTCGCACGCCAATTCTCATTGGCCTGTTCTCTAAATCTCGAAGCTGATAGGGGCTCCTGAAGTGATCCCAATTCGTCGGTGACGTCCGACGACGTCTCCGCTCCTCCTTCAGGGAACGAGGGTTACCATACGTAACCGAGACGTTTTGCAGTACTAAAGTAATTGCCCACTTGACAAGTGGCATTAGCCATTTAAGCTAATAAGAGTAGTGAATAAATAAAACCAAACTTTTAAATTAAAGTTTTTTGCTTAAGACTTTCAAAGCTTATCTTGGCATCCTTATAAGCATGTTAAATGTGGTAATATTTTGATAATACTTACATCCCTGAACGTCCTGAATCAAATTATGACTGCCGCAAAATACAAACTCTAATCAAAAAGTGTTTATGGGTATGAAAATGTGAAATGTGCAGTTTTAGTCATCTAAAAATATAAAGTTAACTTACAGCATTCTTTTTAACATTACAATAAAACAACTTTTTTACAGCAAAAACAAAACAAAAATACAGTCAAATGGTGCTTAATGAAGGATAGAATTTATGGAAATTTGCAGAAAAAGGTCTTTGTGAATATAAGCCATACATTTTGTAATTCTTCTTGATCTATAAAGATAACATGGCGTCAAGGCCAAGGGACAAATTGCTATTGTATGTTTTTCAAAGAGTATGAACAACTGAGTGCAAGTTTTAGGTGGGTGGGCAAAGTGGAAATGGTTAGCTGTGGAAGAAAGAATTAAGAGATAGTATAAGAAAGATGTATACAGTAAGTATGCTAAGTTTTGGAATTTGTTCTAAGCCTTATTAGTCCTGAAAAAAAGGCATGGCACACTCTGCAGATTGCATACTTGGTGCTCAGTGTTGACAAGTAGCTTTCACTGATGGAGAAATGGGCTTTACAAACCTTAAATATAAATGCTCTGGTTGCTTCCATGTGATTAGATGAATAACAGTGAATGCTGATTGTCAACTCATGCATGTTCTCCTTTCAGGCTTAGGTAATGTTAAGTTTGTAGGCTTGGCCTTTTTTTTTGTTTGTATTTTGTTGCAGGAACTGTCAGACTGAGAATATTTTCTCTTTACTGAGAGTAATGTGTATAATGCTTTGCATTCTAAGCTGCACTGTACTAGATTTAATGTTATTTTATATATATTTTTAATAAAATAAATGTATTTGTATGACCACTTTTATGACACTAGCCATTGAATGAAATATTTGCATTGTGGTAGCAGCTTGCTGTGATTTGTTTGAGATATACGTGTCAATTATATGATCAAACAGGCATATGAAAACCCTGCAGATTGCAAGACTTAAAAGGTTCAAATAATTTTCAGGTGTTTTCAGATATAGCTTGTTTTTAACAGGCATTGTATTAGCTCTCCATAGTTTAGTTTAGATTTCATAACTTAGTCTTCTTAACTGCTTGTTATATTCTTATTTCAAGAACATTTTGACTAGCCTGGTTAAAACCAGACCATTCTCAGTAGTAACTGAGTTATGGTTTTGCAAAGCTTCATAGACAAATCATTTCAAAGGGGCGTCACCAATGGACGTCGCTTAAATGCCTCTGGGCGCAATTGGACCTAAAACCAATCAGAGCAATGAAGGAGATGACATATGCAGATGACGTATGCACCAAAGGGGCAAGCTGGTATATCAGACTTTTGCGAATCCAGTCGGTAAGACAGTGATAACATCTTTTTTAGATATGAAGGCTTCGAGTGTTGTTCTTTGCTCGGGTTTTTAACGAAAAGAAAAAGTTTACATCGCTTAAAACAGACGCGATAGCTGATTCGAACGAGTGATGTTCCATCCATCTTTGTAATGTACAAAATCTGCTTCACCGCCGCTGTGCTGTCATCATCGCTTAAAGCCCGCCCAACATTTCGGATTGGTGCCGCGATTTTCAAGGGATTAGAAATGGGCTTGAATGGGCTCTTTGCCAGACTAACTTGCAGAGCAAATCTAAATTTGCGGAAGTTGTCTGGGTTTTCCCAGGCTACATTTTGACAGAATAAAAAAAAAAAAAAAAAGTGTATTTTATGCTCTAATGCTACAACATTCAACATTTTTAAACTGATCTTAGCTAACTTGCAATGTAGCTAGTTTGGTACTAGTAGATAATATTACTTAGCACATGTCTGCAAAACTCACCCTGACTTTGTACTCCCACAGAGATTTTTTTCATTTTATTTGCAAAGTGTTGACAAGTGGTCATGAATTCAGAAATCATTTTTTCCTTGATGTTTTGGCATGTTAGAGGTCATTGTACTATAAAAACTTACTTGTTAGTCCAAAAACAGCTTTTAATGATACCAAGCTCTGAAAATGACTGATTTCGATTTTGTCACATTATGATTTAATAGTGGCATGAGACACTGCCTCTTAAAAATTCAGATCAATGCCTGCTTTCTACATAATCATATCTTTGGCCCTGCCCAGTGCACTCAGGAAAAAATTAGCAAATATTATTTCTGTAGGGGTACAACAGCTTGTCACTGGGGCTGTACCCTTAAAAAGGATGTCTTTGTACCTTTTTACTCCTAAATGTACAATTTCTTTGCACATATTTTCTGAGAGTGTAGCACATTAGTGAGATGAGAAGGTGGATCACTGGACTAAAAACTGGACACAGGATCACTGGACTAAAAATAACATTATCTTCCAAATTATCCTAATGCTAGGAAATTAGTTATTTATTTTCAACTATGTAAATGTCTTTTTCTTTTTTGTATGTTCGGTACATTTCACTGTGCAGGCTTTGCAAGCAGATTTTTACTTTAATATATGGACCCAACTAATGCCTCAACATGTAAGTAACCGTGTTAATTCTAATACCTGATCTATGACCAGTGATTTCTGATATGTAATGATTCATGTACAGTCAGACGTTCTTTGCCTCAAACTCGTTTATTGCTGTATATGCATCAGTAAATCAAGCCAGTGACTAAACGGTCAACTTCACATTGTTTCTCTTAATAATAATCTGTTATTTAAATTGTGATTATATAAAAAGCAATCAAAGAACCCTCCCTTTATGATCTCTGGTGCTGTCAGTCACACAGTGTAAGTTTATCAGTGACTGAGTTCTGGTCTTGCGACGCTGTCTACACTGCACAACAAATCTCTTATTTACATCATGTTTGCACTGTTAGTTATGATGAAAGCATTTGTGAGAGTGCAGAAATAGAGCAATGTCATCGGCTACAATGCTCATCACTGCAACCGTTCATGCCACAGGAGTAGATCTAAATATAATGCTATAATGAACACTTTTCGCGATTAGTTAATCTCGACAGCTGTAATAGAAAAACATTTTCGAGAGTGTTCATGTACAACTCCAATTCCAAAAAGTTGGAACGCTGTGTAAAATGTAAATAAAAACAGAATGCAGTGATTTGCAAATCTCATACACCAATCTATTCACAATAGAACATAGAAAACATATCAACTGTTTAAATGTATCATTTTAAGAAAATAAAAAAAAATTGATGGTCGCAACACAGAAAAAAAGTTGGGATGGGGGCAACAAAAGGCTGGAAAAGTAAGTGTTACTAAAAAGAAACAGCTGGGGGAACATTTTGGAACTAATAAGGTTCATTTGCAACAGGTCAGTAACATGACTGGGTATAAAAAGAGTATCTTAGGGAGACCAAAAAGTAAAGATGGGCAGATGTTCACCAATCTGCGAAACAGGTACAATTTCAGAATAATGTTCCTCAATGTAAAATTGTATCTACCGTACAAAATATCATCAAAAGATTCAGAGAATCTAAAGAAATTTCTGTGCTCAAGGGACAAGGGATGAAAATTTATATTGGATGCCCGTGATCTTTAGGCCCTCAGACAGCACTGGATTAAAAACAGGCATGATTCTGTAATGGACACCATGGATGCCGTGTACAGGTGTGGAATAGGCAGCTTGGACATCTGGAAAGGCACCATCAATACTAAAAGGTATATACAGGTTTTAGAGCGCATGTTTCCATCCAGACAACGTCTTTTTCAGAGAAGTTCTTGCATATTTTAGCTTGACAATTCTAAATGGCATACTGCATATATTACAACAGCATGACTTAGTAGAAGGGTCCAGGTGCTGAACTGGCCTGTCTGCAGTCCAGACCTTTCACCAACTGAAAAAAATTGGCGCATCATGAAACGAAAAATACGACAAAGAAGACCCAGTACTGTTGAGCAGATACAATCCTGTATCAGACACGAATGGGACAACATTCCACTCCCAAAACTCCAGCAACCATCTCCCAGGTTCCCAGACATACAGACTGTTATTAAAAGAAGAGAGGAAGCTACGCAGTGGTAAACATGGCCCTGTCCCAAATGTTACGCCATCAAATTCTATATTTTCTATATTCTATTGTGAACAAAATATGGGTTTATGAGATTTGCAGATCATTGCATTCTGTTTTTATTTACGCTTTTACACGGCATCCCATTTTCTTGGAATTGGGGTTGTAATACTTATTTCATATGCAAAGACGCTAACCAATCATAGAAGTGGGAGTTTACAATGATGTCTCACAGCAGACACGCTCCTTCCAAAATAGCGTTCAAATTAGGGGCTGAAATAAGGGTAGAAAAATTGCCTTTATTTCAAATTTTTGCCAATTTTTATGTAAAAATCATATTAACATTATAAGTGCACCTCAGAAACATAAAATAGTAAAAAAAAAAAAAAAAAAACATGACTCCTTTAAACATGCTCTCATGAGTATTTTTCAACAGAACTGTTTTGTTTAGGATTCGTTATGTAAAATAGAAGACGGTCTCACTTGATCTTCCATTTGGGTAGACACTGTAATGATCACCTTTAGTGGAAATCTTGTCATATTTGCCATGGCCTGTCACAACAAACTTGTACCGTTTCCCTGAGGAGGAGCCCTAAAAATATAAAAGGTGAGTAGAAGAAATGTTGAGAGAGGGGCACTAAGCAAGTGACTCATTCTCAAACTATTTGTATGATTTTGAAATTTATGAGTGCACGATTCTTGTCTGAATATTTACCTTTCCTCCCAGTCCTGACTTCTCTGCCGCAGAACCTTCTCCAATAATTTCCCACATGTTCTTTTTCTGCAGAACATCTCCAGGTTTAACATCCTGTGAATGAATATTAGAAGAACAATAAACATTGCTGAGAATTTATTCTTTAGACTTTATTCCTCTAAATCTGCTGTTGACTGAACAGATCACTAAGTGAGTAGAACTCAAGAACATCTTGGTTATGACAGTAACCCTGGCTCCCTGAGAAGGAGGGGATGCTACACAGTGGTAAACATTGCCCTGTCCCAACTTTTTTGAGACATGTTACAGCCATCAAATTTCATCAGTTTAAACATTTTATAGGTTCTCTATGTTCTATTGTGAATAAAACATGTTCTCTTTTGAGGGAACTGCACGCTCTGTGCCATACTGACAAATGCATGTCATAGTGTGAATCATGAAGACTACAGCCTAGGACATAAACACCTGAGACCATGGTGTAGAGTCTAGATCCAGGCTGTAAAATCTGATGGATGTGTGCGGAGAGGCCCAGCCCACTGCATCATATACTTAGAGAGAAACGCCTGACAGTAAAGCCTTAGATGCTGCCATACTCCTAATAGAATGGGCCTTTACAACTAGAGGCAATGGAAGGTCATGTGCCTCAAACCGTAGAGATCCACAATCCACAATTTTAGTATTTTTTTATTTTTACTTAACTATACTTTTAAGTTGCATCTCAAACTATTATTTTTATTAAGAGGTTTGCACAAGAGTTAAAGGTGCAGTGGGTGAATTCTAGCGGCATCCAATGGTGAGGTTGTGAATTGAAATATCGCACCACTCACTCCTCCCTTTCAAAGCACATAGAGAAGCTACGGTGGCCGACACGGACAAAAATGCCATTGTCTGAGACAGCAGAGAGTAGCTAGCTCTCTGTACAGCAATTTGTCTGTTTAGGCTACCGTAGAAACATGATGGGCAAAATGGCGACTTCACTGTAAGAGGACCCATGGTGTATGGAGATAGAAATGGCTCACTCTAAGGTAATAAAAACATAACGGTACGTTAAGTAAGGTCTTTATACACCACTGAAAACATAGTTATGTATATTATATTCCATTTATGTCAATAGATCCCCATAAATACTACACACTGCACCTTTAACTGTAAACTGCAAACATTAAACTTTGCTGAAATTAAAAGTCATGCTTTGGTCTACACTTGAAGTGTTCTTTTAGCTCTGCTAAACTAAAGTTGCTAAAACTAAATATGCAAAACTAAATAGAATTGTGTTCACAAAATAAAAACTAAACTAAAACTTGACAAAACCATTAATAAAACTAACTAAAAATAAACTGAAATGTATAGCGATTAATGCAAAACTATAATAACCTTGGGATGGATTATTTTAATAATATTGTATGGTGTCCTTTTAGAAACTGGAACTCTCCCATCCCCATTCATCTAGCGCAGGCTTCAGAATTACTCCTTTTGTGTTCCACAGAAGCAAGTAAATCAAACGAGTTTGGAACAACATGGTGGCGAGTAAACGATTGTTGGGTGAACTATTTGTTTGACATAAACCAGGGGTAAACTTAAAGAGACATTACATAATCTTAATGTACTTTAGCATCACTTGATTAGTGATCGTGTAGCCAACTAACATTATAAACCACATATCCACATCACAGAATATTGCAGTTTATAGGACATGCAGTAGATCATTCTGCCACAAGGGGGCACTATAAATACATAATTTGGGGATTTTACTTTATTACAATTAGAATTTGTCTTCCATCATAGGACAAATACATTTATCTCCCCAGTCCAGTGGTTAACATTACCCAGGTTCATTAATAGACTCACAGATGGTGTGGAAGGGGGCTGTCTGTTCCCGCCTTCTGGACTTCCTTTCACCCAATGGTTGATCAGGTTTGCTACTCCGACTTTCACAATGTCTGTATCCTAAAAATATAAAACCGTATATAAATGAGGACACTTGCAAAATAGCATATATAGCAAAATATAATTAAAAAGAAACAAAATGATTATTGTACATTTAAGTTTTTACTTCATATGTTGTGGGTGTGGTGAAGCAGAATTCATAAAGTTACGATTGATGTAGCTAATGTTACCCAATAATTCCTACATAACAGCTTCCCACTGATGGATATTTATGTGTTTGAGACTCTGGCAAACCTGAGTGTGTGTTTGAATGTGAAAATGTAAAGAACAGATGTTGTTCCACACTACATGACCTATCTCACGCTGCTTCAACACTGAGCCGCCTCATGACCTCCATACTTGAAAATCTGATAGTAATAATAGAAGTGCCCTGACGTCATTGTTTTCCCTCATAAAATTTAAAGGTGTGATATTAAATAGCTGATGTCTTATTAGTTTGACTTTTTCTTTATTATTTCCTTCACAAAGACCTACTAATACTCCCATACAGTTTTGAAATGTAAGAGTTGTATGGAACACTTTTATGATTTTGTTGTGCTTGCATCTTGAAACCTTTTTTTTTTTTTTTTTGTTTTTTTTTTTTTTGCGAGTCAATAAATAACCATCTGATTTCTGACCTTTGAAGGCGTTCCTTTTAGGCTAGTTTGACTCCAGGCCTCCTGCTTCAAACAGATTTTTTTGAGAGGCCACCGGAGCAGAGACACATGGCATATCCACTGCTGTTGGCTTAGTCATCTTTGCTTCTTTAGAGGAGATCTGAAACACATTAGGACAGTCAGACTCAGTCAAGAGTGATAAATTGTTTCTAAGGAAATATTGCAAATCAGTAGCCTCTCAGGAGGCAGATATCCCATTTATTTACTCTAAATATAAACCATCTGATCCTTTAGTTTAAATGCTGCCAGAGACAGGCCTGATAGGCCAAATTAAGGTTTTTTTTGTTTGTTTGTTTTTTACTAAGATACTGTTCTTAAAGGAGTAGTTCACTTTAAAATGAAAATTACTCCATGATTTACTCACCCTCAAGCCGCCCTAGGTGTATATGACATTCTTTCTTTCTGATGAACACAATCGGAGTTATACTAATACATATTCTGACGCTTCCAAGCTTTATAATGGCAGACCATTGATTTTGAAGCTCAAAAATCCATAATAAACTAAATCCACACGCTCTACGGAGGTTAATAAAGGCCTTCTGAAGTGAATAGATGGGGTTTTGTAAGAAAGATATCCATATTTAAAACTTTATCAAGTGAAATATCTTATATTATAAAGCTTGGAAGCATCAGGATGTGTATTAATATAACTCTGATTGTGTTCATCAGAAAGAAGAATGTCATATACACCTAGGATACCTTGAGGGTGAGTAAATCATGGGGTAATTTTCATTTTAAAGTGAATTAATCCTTTAAACCAAGAATTAGATACTAAAATAAGAAGTTACTGTGCACACTTTGACTTGAAACTAATATATACTAATACATGAAAGCATAACAGTAAAATGAGAGCGTAAATTTAACCTCAATTGCTTGTGTGTATTGTTCAAGTTTGTCATCAATCTTAGGCAGGAGTACGGGTCTCTGGATCTTCTTGAAACTGTTACTGGTTTCAAAACAAAACAAAAATCTTGATTGGTGCATATGAACCAGTGTTATTTTTAGCTAAAATATAGAAAAATGGTTTTATTGAAATAAAGTTTAAATAAAAAAATAAATAAATAAAATAACTTAAAATAAAATTAGTAAAAATGTACTAACACTGAAATAAAAATAGATTACAGCTATATAGAAATATTTAAAAAATAATAATAAAAATGACAAACGCACATTACAAACTTAAACTAAAAGTTAGAATGAAAACTATTTTTAAAAAAAGCTAATTCAAAATATTTATAAAAATTATAACAGTATATAAATAATACTAAAATAACACTGAAATGCAAAATGCATAACATATATAATGTGTATTAAATATTTACATTTAAAAGCTACAAAATTGCAACAAAAAGGAATACATTTTTTTAATTTACATAGTGTCCTGAACTATTTTGTGTATATGGTGATAAACCTTATTTCAATCCACCACAGTATCTTACTAGACATCAGGAAAAGCATACAGTCCACATCTGGTTAAAGTTAACCGACCCATAAATCATTGCTGACAAGGCGATGGACAAACAAAGTATTAGGTGGCCTAGGTCACTATATGTCAATATTTACTTTTAGATAACAGCCATTTTGCCAACATACTTGTAAGTTTTTGTCAAGAATCTGCCATTTATAGCAGTCACTGAGGCCAAGAATGGCAAGTACTGTACATGCCCGCTTGCTGTGTCTTATTACGATTTTATGTTGTTGAATGAACTCACCTCTTCTTTAAAGATCGATTCAGTGATTCTGTTCTCTCTGTGATCTGGAATTTAAAAAGTTCAGTATTAAAAATAGTTGGAGTTGGAAAAAAAAAACAGTTCAGCCGTGATTGAGCAACAAAAGATAGTAATTTCCCCTCCAGTGAGCTGTTACCTTGAGAATTGCTGTGACTGGATCATTCTGTCATTGAATTGAACTCACTGGAGGGGAAAAAAAATATCAGTGAATAGACTTAAAGTCTATTCACTTACTTCACTGCTGGCAAAATGGGCTTTCAGTAAACCTGGACTGCATGTACAGACTTTTTGATATCGGTGCTTCCTGACTAGAGAAAACAGAGAAAAAGTCGTCTTTCCTTTTGTCAAATAAGAAAACCTCAGCACCCATAATGCACTGGGCATTTTGCTATCCAAGGCCAATCCCACCAGTGTGCTATAGATACGCTTACCAGAGTCAAATACCACCTTGCTTTAGTAGTAAAATACTTCTTAGCAAACTTTTTGTCATAATAGTGGGTTACATACGTAACCAAGACGTTCACTGAGAATGTACTTTCAACTGTCAATCACTACCTCTTCTGTAAATACATAGACAAGAACTGGAAATCTCAGGGTCCCCAAAACACCGACTACAAAATAGTTATATAATTTATTTCAGATAGCCTCATTCCTAATGGCACATGATACATAACAGAGGGTCTCTTCCTGAATAATTTTGGGATTTCATTTAGCATGTAAGTGAAGTGATAATTTAGTCTTAAGGCCAATTCACACTGCACAGACAACACAAAAATCATTCTAATATATGGATTTGGTGCACTACTTTGACCAGAAGTATACGCAGTTAAATTGTGTTTTCCTAATATATTGTATCTCAGTTTATTTAGCATCTTGGATAGAATACTACATCATAGAATACTACATCACAGCAGTGTATAAACAAATAAGGAATGGACAACTTAACAAACACCTAACCTTATACTAGTAAAATAAACTTAATAGCAGGGACTATGGCTTTTTTGCAGCCTTTGGAATGGCGTAATGCACTCTTGAACTCCTGAGCGATATTGTGCAATTCAAGAAACGCCTTCCGTGAGATTAGGATGTGTAAATCGGCTTTGTCCTCAAGAACTTCCCATAAAGGTTCAAGATGTTCAGATATGGTCACTTAAAGGCCAATTCACACCGCACTGAAAGACGGCAACAGTCAATTTGTCAGGTATTGTTGTATCAGTGTGTTACCCCTGTCAGAGTCTGTTGGCGTCTGCCGGAGCTTGTTTTCTCAGATTGAACATGCTAAATTAGAATTAGAATGTTTGAGAAGTTACGTGGCTGTTCTGGACGCCGTTGGTCTGCGCGCTGTCTGTGCAGTGTGAATTGGCTTTAAGACTTAAAATCTTGTAATGTGGGAAGATGACTCATAAGGCTATATTACTTGTTTTCCATTGCTTGTGGGTCCAGGTTTTGTGCTTCTCACACAATGTTCTGCATCTTTTTGGTAGACTTTGGATACCAGTGATAAAAGCCAGCCTAGCTATAAATTCCAGCTTTGCTAGGCTCATGACCTACAGTTTGTGTTTGTGTTCTGAGCCACTAAGTGTCTGAGTAATCTTAATCTATTTATGTTGGTAAGATTTGACTAGAGCCCCCTTAGACATTTAAAGAGTCTGCAGAACTCTTTCCTGTGCAACCTCACTGCCATAATGCTGGGTAGTTGCCAGGACGTTGCTATGCGGTTGATAATATGTTTTGGTTGGTTTCTTGGTTGTTGTCCATGCCACAAGTGTCTATGATACTATGGTCTGTAGTTAGGGTTAGGAGTCGGTTTGCTGTGCAAGAACCACTGGTTATGAAATCTACCATTATGCTATTTTTAGAATATCTAGGATAGTTCATTAATGAATATGTCTATGCAAACACTCAATCATCACAACATGTCATGTAGAATTTATGCTGGGGTCTCTGAACATGTTTTTCCATTTATTGATGAAATTCAACTCATCGGTTGTGTCAGAACTGATGAAATCACTCAAATAAGTGGTGAAACATCTTCAAGAAATGGAAAAGTGTCAGAATCAATTTTACAAGACAATGAAAGTCCCATAAGTGCATATGTAGAAACACAGCTGTTTTATAATTTAAGCTGTAAAGCAAATGCAGCAAAGAAACAAGTAACCCTAAAAAACAGTTTTGTAGTTCAACCAAAGAAACAAAAACATTAAAAAGAAAATGAACTAAACCAATTTAAAGGAATATTCCAAGTTTAGTAATGAGTAACTAATGACATATTGTCAGTTAACAAATAAAATGTTTATTAGTTTTTATTAGTTTGATTTTACAAAGTTCAGTATTTTCTGTGATATTGTTTTGAACCTGGAATATTCCTGTAATTCGTATCTAGAGACCAACATATGAATATGCATGCTTGTCACTTGACTCAAAAGATGTGTTCAACCACTTATAATATACACTGCAAAAATGTGGGTATGATCACAGCACAACAAGCACAAGCAACTTACAAAAATAAAATGGGGCTTGTATTCTAAAAAAAAACAAAAAAAAAAAGGATTATTTATCATAATGTTCAATGTCTGAGAAATTTCTTATTTGTTTTGATTTGCAAAAACATTTCTAGATTGAGAAGGCCATGCACGTACACTCTTAAAAATAAAGGTTTCCAAAGGGGTTTTTCATTGCGATGCAATAGAAGAAAAATGTTGGTTTCTAGAAAAATGTTGGGTAAGAAAAGATTCTTTCAGTTACAGTTCTTAAAAACCTGCCAGTAGCTATCACCCTGTAACCGGCATCCTGGCCAAATCTGTCCATTGGCCTTTATCCATCATCATGGCCTCCTAATCATCCCCATATACTGATTGGCTTCATCACTCTGTCTCTTTTTCCACCAATAAGCATCCAGACTGATGCTGCCCATTGGTGGTGGTTGAGGAGATCTTCATTTCCACATGTAAAGTGCTTTGAGTGCTGAGAAAAGCAGCACTATATAAATGTAACAAATTTGTATAATTATTATGACTTTTTTACACAGAAAAAGAATACAGAAGAATCGTTTATAAAGGACCTTTTGTGCAATGTTCCATGGTTGTTAAAGGTTCTCATGGAGGCATAGATGACAATAGGGAAGTGCTATTTTTAAGAGTGTACTATGGAATTACCATTTTTCTATTTGGTACCTTGGAGTACCATATATACCATAAAAATGCATATAAGCAAATATGGTTCTCATTCATTACCATGGTATTATGGCAAAGTTCCATGGCATTACCATCTGACATCATTACTATACCACAGTACTACCATAGTATGTATTTATGTATTTTTATAAGGAAAGGTCAAATTAAAATTTGCTGTTCATTTACTCACCTTCAGGCCGTCCAAGATGTAGGTGACTTTTTTTCTTCAGTTGAACAGTAAAGAAGATTTTTAAGCCGTGGTCCTAGGTGATTTGTATAATGCAAGTCAATGGCTACCGTCACTTTAAGAGTAAAAAAGAACATATTACAGGGAAAACCAATTAATACCCATGGCTCTTCACGATACATTTAGGTTTATGAAGCGAAATGATTGGTATGTTCAAGAAACAGCCTTGGCAAACGGTCCTGAACGCATTCACGACAGTCTGAAGCGCGAGCTTCCTGTCACAGTATGACGTGGTGCGGGAGCGACCTCACATTTGAGCTGACTCTGTGTTTGTTTACAACACAGAGGGATGATGTGTGTGTGTTTTCTTGCACAGACTGATCATTTCCCACTTCATAAGACCTCAATGAACTGGCAGGAGCCATGAGTATTAATTTTCTTTTGCCTGTAATATGTTTTTTGACTCTCAAAGTGACGGTAGCCATTGACTTGCATTATACGTATCACCAAGCACCAAGCTACGGTTTCAGCTAAAAATCTTCTTTACTGTTCTACTGAAGAATAAAAGACACCTACAGTACAACTTGAATGGACTGAGGGTGAGTAAATTAACAACAAGTTATCATTTTAGGGCGAACTATCCCTTTAAGAATGTTTATGAAGATGTGTACAGTTACCTTGAAAGTTGGACTGATGGGGTTTAAAGGGTTAAACGGTTCATCACCATCTGTGGAAGTGATGCTGATATTCTTCATTCTCTTCTCTGCCGCTTCAGTCCTCCTCTTCTCAATGTCCTCCTTCATCTGTCTCTTGTCCTCCTGAAGTTATTCATACAAAATGAAATTGAACCTTTAAATAACGGTCTACTGCTGGAAGAAACCTGGACAGTTTAACGTTTCCTCACAAAAGCATTTTAAAAACATACATTTGTTACGGGCTAGTATTTGTGTTTTTAAATCAGCTCAGCCACCTCTTTTTGGCTATTTTCTGCTGTTCCTCTTCCTCTCTCCTCCGCTCCTCCTCTTCACGAGCCTTGCGCCCGTTCCTCTCTCTTCTTTTTCAGTTCCTCTAGCTCCAACTCAGCCTTGGCCTGACGCTGCCGTAGGTGCTCCATTTCCTGGCTCTCCTTTTCCTGGTGGCTACGTCTAATCTTCTCGAGCTTCAGCTCTGTCTCCAGACCAGCATGCATGTCTTTTCTTAGTTTCTAAGGCCTGATCTACATCTAAAGTCCTGCTGGAGAAGAGTGGAGAACCAGAAAATGGGGTTAGTCTTAAGATGGAATATTTGTTATTTCTGTGAAACAATCAGTAATTACTTTTGGACATGCAGACATTCTGATCATCCAATCATACATTTCCATCATTTTTGGTTTTATTCGCAGAGATTATTATATTTCCACGCAATCAACTATGAATATATCTCAGATAACCTTAAACAGTATAGAGTAAACTGTGGTTGGTCGCTTTATGTGTCTCTTTCTGTCGAGGTGGGTAGTTCTTGGCCAGAATAAGCAGTTGAATGGGCCAGACCTTACGGTGTTAGTTAAAGGTCTGGCTATACAAGTGTATACTAACCAACTCCTTAACAGCCCTTTTAGAAACTTCCTGGCAAGACTTTTTGGCAGCTACAATATTAGGTCACGTCTGTAACGCATATGACATACACCTCTAAATTTAACAGGACCTAATTCTGCATTTATTTCCCCCTTAAGTCAACTTATAATGTTAGTCAAAATTTATTTTAAACAGTTAGTATTTATCAAATACAGTAACTTTTTTTCAAAAACATAATGACTGTCATTAGAAACAAAATCATTTTCCTTTGCGTTGACTTACAGTTAAACAGGCTGTATTTTTAAAATAAAGTTGTTTTTTTAGCTTTCTCACTAGTGTAATGCTATATATATATATATATATATATATATATATATATATATATATATATATATTTTTTTTTTTTTTTTTATGAAATTCAGCAAGGACATTAATCAAAAGTGACAATAAAGACATTTATAATGTTACAGAATATTTCTTTTAAAATAAATAGAACTTTCTATTGATAAAAGAATAAAAATGTATCACAGTTTCTACAAAATATGAAGCAGCCCAACTGTTTTAAACATTGATAATAATAATAATAATAATAATAATAATAATAAATGTTTGTTGAGCATCAAATCATCACATTAGAATTATTTCTGAAGGATCATGTGACACTGAAGACTGGAGTAATGATGCTGAAAATTCAGCTTTGCATCATGGTAATAAATTACATTTTAAAATGTATTCAAATAGAAAACATGAATAATTTAAATGATTTTATTTCACATTTTTTTACGCTATTTTTGATCAAATAAATGCAGCCTTGGTGAGTATAATCGACCCCAAACCTTTGAACAATAAATGTATAAAAATATAAAAAATATGCATTACAAATTCCTGTATCATTGTAATGAGAATACAGAAACACAATGACGTGATAATAGGAATTACAAAAAGTATGGTTATTCGTCATGAAAATGTCACAATGGAAACATTTTATGGTTCTAAAATTGGCTTCTTTTTCTGTAAGCAAAACATATTTTCTTGTTTCTGTAAATACGAGATTACGACTCGTAAAAACATGAACATCTTTGTAGAACTCCGAAATTACAACTTGTAAACTGGGAATTTTGTGAGCACTCCGACTTGTACCACCTGCAGATTCATATTGCTGTTGATAGTGTTGCCATAGAAACACATACTTCCAAATCCGAGGATGTGAACAGCTCTGAATAGAACGTCATGGGTTGGTAATTACGGTAACTGTGAACGCAGCATCAAACCTACAGGTAGGAAAGTGTGGTTGCACTTTATTTTATAGTGTGTGCACTTCGTGTACTTGCCTAAGAAAGAACTTCGGTAATATAAAGTAAATACATGGGTTAAGGGGTAGGTTCAGGTTAGTACTTAGTTATTACTCAGTTATTGTAATTTCTGTAATAAGTACATAGTATGTACATTAGGGGTGGCATGGTTCACAAAACCCACGGTTCGGTTCAGATCACGGTTTTAGGTCACGGTTTTTCGCTTTCTGTCACGGTTCTTGTTGTTTTTCTTTTAATCATTAACACTCCAGAAATTCACTTCAGCATATGATATATAGCTTAAATATCCACAATTTAGGATACAGTATTCATTTTTTTAATTTTTATTTATTTTTTATATCATGTAGAAGTTGTTTACTGTTTCATGTTAATCATGTCAATATTGATCAGAACAATGCACTGTGGCTTTAATTCAGCGTGGCAACTTTTGCCCAAACTTCAAAGGCCTGTTTAAATTATTAAAACTAGAAGCATATCTTAACTTTAATGTTACATTTATCATGTGAACTACTTATATGCAGCATGTTATATGCATGTGTGTTTGGGTCAGAGGGGAACACGGTCGCATTTGCAGCAGATATATGCTACCCATCATAAATCAAACGAGACAGACAGAATGGACAATATTCGTCTGTATTTGCAATATACAGATTTTGCGCGAAAAGGACACGCACTGTCTGAGGTAACATACGGACACGAGGCTACATTGTGCATGCGTCGAACCGTGTGACGCACACACTCCGAACGCTCCGAACCAAACGGTTCGGATGTTTTTTCATGTACCGTGCCACCCCTAATGTACATAGAGTGAAGTGAAGTGAAGTGAAGTGACATGTGGCCAAGTATGGTGACCCATACTTGTAATTTGTGCACTGCATTTAACCCATCCAAGTGCAGACACACTGTAGTGAACACACACCCAGAGCAGTGGGCAGACATATTCCGGGGAGGAAGAGGACTGTAAAATAAAGTGCTACCGAAAGTGTAGAATCAAGTTACCTAGGTGATCTTTTGGTTTTGGCAAGATGTGATGTCATTTCCTCTGCAGCTGCCTCTCCGTTGCCATTAGGCATTCTGTCTTGCTGTAGGAAGACTTTGGGCGTGTATGACACCTTCACCTCCTTCCTCTCCTCTTTTATCTGTGAGTGATGGTTATGATTTAGACATAGTAACATGCATGGTAAGATGCACTGTGCTTCTAATATTGTAACAATTCTCCTGGCACCTTGTTCTCCATTGGTGGCTTTATTTCCTGTTGTCTCTTGCTGTCTGTCGTGTCATTGTGCCATTCCTCTGGTCTTTGACTGCTCACCCTTTCACTGATCTCCATTCGTCTCTCAGCGCTCCTCCTCTCTGGTCTTTTCTCCTCTTCCTCTCTGTCCTGAATTTGCTGATACTGTAATGGAGGTGGTGGACGCTGGTTTTCTCTCTTTGTCTGGATCTTGCATTCACATTTTTTCTCCTCTTCTTGCAACTCTACTCCACTGCCGTTCTCTTCCATTTTGAGTCGCATTCTCCGCTTCCAGCTTCTGGGTCCAATCGCTGAAACCTTCATCCTCATCCATAGTAATAGGACTGCTGGGTTTGAGTTCACTTTCGTAGCTGAAAAACAACAACACATCTATGAGTATAAAATGTGACCCTGGACAACAAAACCAGTCATAAGGCTCTTCCTTTTTTTTCTTTTTTTTATTGAGATTCATACATCATCTGAAAGCTGAATAAATAAGCTTTCCATTGATGTATGGTGTGTTAGGACAATATTTGGCCGAGATACAACTATTTGAAAATCTGGAATCTGAGGGTGCCAAACAAATCTCAACATTGAGAAAATCTCCTTTAAAATTGTCCAAATAAAGTCCTTAGCAATGCATATTACTAATACTAATACTGAACTGTGCATTCGATGGACACTTTACTATCCCATGAGGCTACGGGAGAGGATCTATGAAGTGAAGGGACACAACTGACGCTGGTAGGTCACGATAACGACAGCATGGCGAATGTAGTACATCCGGATTACATTCATACTACACTCATTCATACTTTTTAGAACATACTTTTTTTAATGGTCGCGAAGTTTGTTCAAATTCAAAACCTACTCACATAGTACACAATTTGGGACGCAGCTTCAGTGTTCTGAGACGCACGCTTATGACTGCACATGCATATTGGCTGGTTTAGCCTGAAAAATATGTTTTTTAATGCTATTTGAGCATAAGAAACTACATTTATGAGACGGTTGTTGTCAGATTTCATTGGGCATTTCAAATATAAAATTGAATCGTAAGCTTAGTGAACAGCTTCGAAGAATTTGATATTTCCCCATTCAAAGAGAGAGGAGCTGCTGTTGCATGACTGAAATAGCTGCCCGAGAGGCGTTTCAAAGATGGTGCTGAGTGAACTGACTTGCCTTAAAGGGAAGGTGTCACAGAATTCTGAGAATGTCAATTTTACGTTTTTTCATGTGTTATTCTTCCTTCCTAAATACATTTAACAGTATTTTACTGTAAAACGTTTGATGACAAACCTTGATGTTGGCTTGACAAAGCCTTGAAGTTTGAAGATTTTATTCAAAGAAGTCAATAAAATGTTATTAACATGGTCTTACACATTGCTAACAGCACGTTACAGGCACGTTTATAGCATGATTAGCACATTGCTGGTGTAACCGGTCCTACTCGACCCCGGGATTCGAACCTAGTTTGAGAATAAAATATTAGTTAGTGAATAAGAGTGAACGCTGCCTTCTGAACCCTGCTGCGCACCAAACAAGCGGACTAAGACCCACCTTTTCATGGGGTCTCAGTCCACTTCCAAACGAACTGGTGCGGTTCGATTGAAATATGAATGCAACACTGACCAAAGACAACTAAATTAACCAAAAACAACAGGGCAGAATGCTGAAGCATAACTGTTTGTTTTCGTCATAGGAGCTTCGTTGCCCATTACAGTTCGGTACAATTCAATTTGCAAAATAGGTAAATTATACTTGATCATGCTCTCCCAAACCTGGCCTTTTCTTTAAGATGATTTAGACTCCATTACTTTGTGGTGAGACACTGGAACTTTTTACAGAAATGAGAGGCAGACCTATATAATCACATTCATAGGGAAACTGGGCAAGTTAACAGACAGTCAGGCATGAACGGGTTCAGTCAGTGAAAGCACCGCTTGAGCCCACACACCTGTGATGGTGTTACTTTGATGAAAGAAACTATGCGCTGAAGTCACAGTGCCAGCCTATTAACACGAGAGGCCGACTTCAAAAAACGCTCCTCAGAAAACAGATGTTTGAGGTGCGTGTGAGGATCTGACAGGTGGTTGTTTGTTGTTGTTTTTTCTTTCATTTGCCATGGGCAACCAGAGGATTTTGATGAAATGTATAATGTCATTGCGTGTGCGAACTGTTTCACATAGTTTTGGAAAAAAAAATTAGGCAGTAAGCCATGTGATATAGTGTAGATGAAACCCATGTTGGATTATGGATTGTAATTTTACTGCATACGACACTTAGAAAATGGGGACTTTATATATAGAATTTTATGGTTCTTGACTCTTAAAGAAGGCTTTCTACCAAAAGATTCTATATAAGGCAGTGGTCTCAAACTTTAAAAGAGTTCATCAAGGTCTTAACTCTTCAAGGTTACTCAAAACTTCCAGGCAGGTGAGTTAGAGCTGGTTGGAGCTAAACTCTGCAGGACAGTGGCCCTCCAAGAGCTAAGTTTGAGGCCAATGATATAAGGAGAGATATCTATATGATTGAATAACACATTAAAGGGATAGTTCACCCAAAAATGAAAATTAGCCCATGATTTACTCACCCTCAAGCCATCCTAAGTGTATATGACATTCTTCTTTCAGAGCGAATACAATTGGAGTTATATTTAAAAAATGTCCTGGCTAATCCAAGCTTTATAATGGGAGTGAATGGCAGCCCAAAATTGAAAATTGAGGAATGGCAGCCCAAGCCCAAAAAGTGCATCCATCCATTATAAATGTACTCCACACGGCTCCAGGGGTTAATGAAGTATGCACATTGGGGACACAGAGCATCTGTTTATGATCTGTTTAATTCATAACATTTAAATTAATTATATAAAACTAAATCCATACCAGGTAAATTTGTCTAAAGGATTGTTTAAAGGGTTTGCAAAAGTTTAAACACACACACCTGCAGTTGAAAAAGTTTTTACAGACTATTTTCTGTTCATTCTGAAGCCTTGAATTAAAATCTATTTCATCTGCCCAGGAGCTGCCGGAAAGGAATGCCAAGCACATTCCACAAGATTATTAAGTAGATTTTCAGCAAAGCATAACAACTGAACATCAACAATCAGTCAATACAATTCAATACAAAATATCCCAGTTAAAAATCTGAATGCTTATTTACTACACCAAAAGCTTATTATACGAGTCTAGTTCAAAAACTCTTGCACAGGCATTACTAAAATCCACTTTCCATGTTAAACCGATCTAAAAGATCTTAAAATGATTCATGTGTATCTAAGCCAAGAGTGAGCTTCTAAATCTCTGATCAAGGATAATTACAAAGTGGCCCTAGATGACCTATTTGTGCTTTGAACTTACTTGAGGCTGATGCTTGAGGTTGACTGAGACAGCTGTGTTTATCTCACACATATAAAATATGTGTGTGAGGTCCATAATGTTTCTCTGATTAAAAGAAAGGTTTTTATATGGTGTGGGATATGACATAAACCCTGTTTCAAAGGCATGCCCTGCTGAAAATTCTTCAGAGATGAGGTAATGATGAGAGACCAGCTGTGTCGCCCACTGTACATATGCATGTGTGTTTGGTTGAGAGAAAGAAACTGAAGTCCAACTCATAATCAATGGCATACAATTATTTGTATATGTTTCTATTTAAATGCATCTTTATTTTTAGATATTGTATATTTGTTGTATATTTTAATATTTCAGATACTATATATTTTAGTTATTGTATATAGTATTGTATAGTAGTATAGGGGCGGGGTCATGCTAAATGTCAAATGATCAAACGTGATCCTAACGATCCGCTTGTCTAGTGTTAAAATATTAATGCTAAGTAACTTTACACCCATCTGCACTTTTTGAATTACACTGCTAAATGCTCATTTCCCTGTTTATATCTGGTCTTTTGGGTTTAAAATGGGCCTTTACAACTTATTTTATTTTATTTTTTATTAAAAACAAAACAAGCAAACAAGCAGAAAACGTAACGCAATGTAATGTAACAAATTACTTCCATGGAAAGGTAAATTCATAAACACTTTTAGGAGTAACGAATGTACCGTTTCATAGACAAGGTTTGGCAGTCCCTACTGGCAAATGCATGTTTGAGCTGTTTAACTGAACGCAACTTGTACTGGCATAT